>JAGDQP010046831.1:0-15190 GCA_022664845.1 Lepisma saccharinum
TGGTCATCCCGTTTCTTCCCACTTTCTTCAATCCACCAATTTTCTCATCGTCATCCATTCGGCCTGAGTTAAAGCTTCCTAAAGTGCCTTGTTCACCTGCCATTGCTCTTAAAAGTCACAACCTCCACTGACCGCTTGCTTCCACTGCACATGAACTTCACTAGCGTTCCGGTGGTCGAGACTACTTTCTTTTATAGTTGCAAGGAAATTGCAATTTTCTTAAATTATACAGTCAGAGACAAGAGACCATCTTATGAGCTCTACAAGTCGCTGATAAATGCGTAGAACGGAATCAATCTTAGATCCGCAGTTAGTTTGCTGGTTTCCTAATAATTCTAAAAGTTCTTAAGGTTCTGGCTGATTCGGGTCAACCAGTTTTTCATTCTTCCTTTCTCCAATATTCGAAAGTGCAAAATCATTCTTTTACGTAAACTCTGCTATACACGCATTACGAGACTCTAATATTCAATTCGACTACCACATAAGCTATTAACATAAAAAAATCGAAATTTCCTTTAAATTATACTAGGGAAAAATCTTCTACGTTATTTAAAATTAAAGTTTATAAAAAAAAAACATAATATATAATTGTCAAAATTCGTCAAAGGTGCTTTCCCATTAGTTACGGAAACCAGATCACTCGATAAAACATTTAGTTTGAATTTACCTATGGCCTAGAAACATCTCAGGCTGGCCGAGACTGAGGATGTTGGAACGTAGTCAGGAGGGCCTAGTTTGTAAATACTATCCCAACATTTGCCTGGTGACTGAGAGAAAACTTCAGGCAGAATAGGCGGCCGCTGGGATCAGTCGCAGAACCTTGCAGTTTCTAAGCCAAGGCTCTACTAACTCCGCTACGACCGCTTGGTAACAAAAGAATTAATATTAATTATTATTAATATAATGAAGTTAAAAAGAACAAGCCACTTTCTTTTTTAATTTAAAGTTTAAACATTGGGATTTAACGAAAATGCACAGTATATCACGATGCATACGAGGAGATTTATGCTCCGAATACTAACTCAAGATGTTTGAGAGATACGTAACTACACATTAACAGCAGTATTTCGCGTGGAGCATTGTCGGAACTGAAGGGTTATTTGGAAGTAACACACAGGAACTTAAAACTACTTTCGAACATTCAATTAAACAACACGAGTATTTTGTTTTCAACTAACCATTATGATCCAATTGTGAATTCGAATCTCCCACAGTAAGATATTACTACGCCTCTAAAATAATGCAACGACGGTACCTTCAGTCAAAGACCTCATAATAAATCGACTTAGCACGCTTCCCCACTTCTGTCTGCGCTAAAACAAAATGGGTTTTTGTTCAGAGCACGTGATTTTAAATTCATCCGCTAGGCAGCTCTGGCATTGACCTCATAAAAGAATTAATTTCCTCAGAAACAGTACTCATATTTTAAGCCCTGACAGACTGACGTGAACGTAAACATAAACTCTATGCGACAAAAAACAAAGAAAGTCTGTTAGTATTACTGAGCTCCCTGGGTGGCCTAGTGCATAGCGCACACGCCTTAGGTGCGAGCAGTCTCGGATACCACTTCCAGTGGGGACTCAAAGTTTCAGAGTTGACCCAGGATCGTGAGAATAGTTATGGAGCTATTTAAATAGAGAAGTAAAGGTCACGAAAGTTTCGACACACTGCTACGAAGAGGCATTACAATGACACCGTGACCCTTTGTTTGAACATAATACAGCAGTCTGACCCGTAAGAGGCTGTTACACTACCCAGCTTAGTTATTTTATTGTCCAAATTGATATGCCGTTAAGAATCGAATGAAATTAAATAAATATAAATTGGAAACCCTGTAATTACAAATCAAGCCACCGTAGCTCAATGGTAGAGCATTGGCGTAGCATTCGGGAGGTCGTGGGTTCGATCCCAGCGGCCGACCATCCTGACTGAGTTTTTCCAGGATTTTTCCTGTCACGCCAGGAAAATGCCGGAATGGAAGCTTCAACATAGGCCCTGGTCGACACCTTCCAGATTCTTTTTTCCTCTCCCATTCAGGCCTTGAATGGCTAAAGACCATAAATAAAACCTAACTTCTAACTTAATACCTATCCAAACGTTGTATCACATTCTTCTTAGCAATTAAGGACATTGTTATTGCGTACCCACAATCTTACAACTGGTGAATTCCATCTTTAGTGACTTGAGTTTTCTTCACGTTTGCAGCAATATATTGACAGAAAAACTGAGTACATACAAAAGAAAATATGAACAAAATTACTTACCAGATCTTTCATACAATTAACAACGATTTCATTTGTCTTGTTGCCTTTTAAAAACAAAGCCTTTTTGGAATTTTCAATGAGTTTTGGCTCCTTGTTGATAAGAGCAAGCTTTCCTTTGCGAGTTTTGGGTTTCCTGAAAAAGAATGTAAGTAAGGATTTCACAACAAGTATAAAAGTACATACCACAGTTTACTTTCAGCGAAAACACAACATTAACTTTAGTGGGCCAAACTACCAAAACATATTTGATTGCATTCCAACCAGTAAGTTATATATTAGAGCTTGCGTCTTACTCTTCACATGAAACTAATTATAATAACACCGATCAAAAGGTCTTTTACATTCTCTTTTATATTACAGTGTCAAAGACTTGTAACAGTGCGAATGGGTGTGATGTACAAGGGTTTCAAACGCCAGGACGACCGGAAATACGAGAGGTTATTTTCTTCGTTAGTATTCCCAATACTTACCTGCCGGCAGCTGACTTTTACTTGCTTGGATGGATTAAAACAAATTAAAATACATTCGTTATAACGTTCAAAGTTTCCAATTTACCTTGAATCTCAAATATATTTAATTCCGTTGAGCTACGAGTGTTGTCAGTTTACATCCCTTGACGTCAACCGGCGAGTTTCAGAACAGCCGTGCGCTTTGTAAAACTTCACTCTACAATTGCTGTAATCTTTGAGGGATAGCTTATAATCTAATGTATGCTTGTACTTTTTACACAGTAACTATAATTTAACCTTTATACACCGGATAGGAATTTCAAGAAAATCGTAGACTTTCACGTTGGCGGTCCTAGTACCGCTCCTAATTGTGACAGGGACATGAACTATACCTCGTTGACCTAATGGAACAGAGATTCCAACGAGGTAACTTTTGTGCCCCCCGTACTCAACCCGTAGCAGAAAAAATTAAAAAATGGAAAATATATATTTTTTTTTAACTTTGTGGGACGCTGGCAACACTTATTTGTCGTACGCAAGAAAAAAAAATCTCAAATATACGCCAGATATTGGGAACAATCATATTTAAAAAAATGAAGGGCGTAGGTGCAATAGCAAGGGACAAAAAAAAATATCGGAACGTCGTACCTTCTATGGTCACCCTGTATATTTTGTTTTGATGGACTATCGCATATCCTTATTTATAACATCGTCCCTAACTGTCACAGGGACATGGACGATACCTCGTTGGAAAGCTTATGGGACACAGATTCCAATGAGGTAACTTTTGAGCCCAACCCGTAAAAGAAGAAGAAAAAAAAATATGTTTCTTTGACTTTTGTGGGATTCTGGCAACACTGTTAATCTGTCGTAACCCCCCATTTACCCATCGCAAGCCCAATGGCCATATACAGGGTATCACTAGTACCCATGTTTATGCTTGTAGTTCCTTTGGGGGGGGGGAGAGTTGGCCCCCACATGCTGAGAGAGAAGGAACTAAAACACCCAACTTTGCCCCCCCTGACATAAATGAAATGCACATCGTTGGAAATCTTCATTCTTCCTGAAGAGACTGACGCCTAAATCATCCCTCTAGGTTAATTAGGAGCTGAGCTACTCAGGTTTAAAGTGATGGCTCAGCCCTCGAGCCGTTCGGCGTCTAAAGGTTAAGGCCAAAACATATAGGTCTACGCATCAAATTGTATTTGTATTGCTGTGGCGCCTAGGACAGATGACGAATTTTCTAGGCTCTGCCTCTAGGCATCTCAGGATCAGCTCGGAATAGAGTAGGAAGAGGAATGTATCAACCTGGGCCTTACTTAATATACAATCCCAGCATTCGCCTGGTGAAATAAAGGTGAAACTCGGGAGATGTCAGGATGGCTGGCCGCAATATTCGAACCCACATACCTACTCAAAGTCTGTGATTTTACCGCATGCACCAAAAGGTCTAAGTGATGTGCATTGTGCACCAGAGTGTACACTGTGAGGATGAGCAGTGGTGTTTCGGTGGGAAATTTTTTTTCTTCTCTTTTTTGAAAGTTATATGTACATTTATATCTAGAGGGAACTTGTTATAGAGCAGGAAATAATACCACGAGAAGTGCACTACTGGGGATGAGGACAAAAGAACGAATATAAATGAAAGATGATTCCAACTACGATGATTGTGCACATTCTATGTATTTAAACAGAAGTGAAAGCAAACGCGATTCCTTTAACAAAATGTGAGGCCACTAAGCTAGAATATTGCAGACTGTAATGAACGCAGACTAGGTATCGTTATATTCTAGTCATACCAAACCAAATCAAACCGTATCGATCGTATAAACGGGTCCTCAGGAAACCACCTTTCATAATTTGGAAAGAATGTTACGTTTCGCTATCTATATTTGTCTCTGACTTTGAAGCTTGATTATGGCTGGCATTTCGCGCATCTACTCTTTATTTCACACTTCCATGGTCGAAACTGATTTTATTTGGCGTTTCAACACTTCCACCAGATACGTTACATTTCTCCCGTAATTTTTACATTTATTAGCTGCCACGAAATGCACCATACCCCAGAAATTTACACCTTACATTATCTTACTGAGGTGTAACCAGGATTTTGCATTTAAAATGTATGTAAATTCTTCTTGCTGAAGTGCTTCTATACTGTTCTATGATACATTTGGGAGATCCGTATACAGCAGCGGTTCCCAAACTTTATTGTTATGGAACCCACCTGAAAGCTGGAAAATTTCTTGCGATCCACCTAATATATATAATCATCTATGCTTTCGAAAAATGCGAAAAAAGCAGATATATGAAAAGACATGATTAATGTGAAAGTGAAATTAATTTAATCATAAAACAAATCTTTCTTTTAGTACATTTATTAATGAATGTACTATAAAAAATAACATTTTTACACTTGAATGAATGGGGTTTTAAATTGAAATGCACATTAGGCTTAATACAATCATTAAGCATACATGTAACAATGAATAAATAGCACGTGTGAATATCATATATATTTACTTAAATATGTTTTAAATAAAAATAATCATTGTCACACGTAGATACGTTTAATAAGGTTAAAGACAGACTTCTATACGATTTATGGAATTGCTTTGCACCAACGAGAGAGTTTATATCAAGAGTTGAAACCATTTTACATAATTCTCAAATTTAATTTGTTTTTCAAAAACGCCAAACTTGAAAAGGCTCGTTCACCCAAATAAGGCGTCGCAAATCCCATCAAGTGTGTCAATCCTAGTTTGGATATTTTTCTCATACGTTAATCCAGAACGGGATTAAGCTTGTTTCTTTGGAAAGAATTTACGAACATGAGTCACATAATAACTCAATGAGTATCCTTCGGCTAAATTTGAATTTTATTCATGACCTTTAGTCTTCTTAAGGTTGCGGTCGGGACAGAGGAGAGGAAAGAATTTGGGAAGGTGTCGGCCAGGGCCTACGTTAAAGGTGCCATCCTAACATTTGCCTGGTCTGACAGGGAAAACCTCAAGTCAGGTCGGTCGCTGGGATCGAACCCACGACCTTCCGAATGCTACACCAACGCTCTATAACTGAGCTACCCTATACCAGCGTAAGTAATAGATTCCTAACGCTAAAGGCCATAAATAAAATTCTTAATGTGTACCATAAGTGCCATACCTCCGCAGATATATGACAAAACATATTTACCTCGCGATCCCATTATTATCCCAAATTATAATTTTCATGGTAGCTGTAAGAAGTATGACGGGACAGTTCTAGATCGCTGGCCCGCATATCAATACACTATGGGGAAATAAAAGGGTGATGGCATCAGTTTCCGGTCACTAGAGCTTTAAAATTAGATAAATAAGGCTTCTGATGAGTGAATGTTATGCTATGTTTGTTTATACTATCTTCATTATTATTGTTTTACTACTAGTACTAATAATAATCATGGTAATGTTCATTCATACTGTTCTTTTTATTATTATTACTTTACTACCAGTACTACTACTAATAATAATAATCATGGTAATGTTTATTTATACTGCTCTTTTTTAGGCATTACTTCCGAAGTTGGTCGTCCGTCTGGTTTCCGACTAAAAGCCTGATGAAAGCTACGAAAATTTAAAAATCATCAATATTTACGTGCAGTTCACTGGTTTTCGGTTTCGTTCGGTTTCCACGGGGGGTGGGGATGTTCACATTTATTATTACTAATTGCTTTCTTGCATATAAAATTAGTGACCACGGGAACGTGGAAGTTAGGTAAGGTTTGGTCATGTATATCAAAATATATTTTCATATTTATTATTAATAATTACTTTCTTGCATTTTCGTAAATCTCTTAAATTACTGACCATGGGAACGTGGGGGTTAGGTAAAGTTAGGTGCGGTCATGTATCTTTACACTTTTTGTTCTCATATACGTCGCAGTTCTTTTCGTCGAAACAAAGCTTACCACACTTTCTGTATTTTGTTGTTAGATTTATTAATCCAAGACTTTCACACAGTTTCAAAGATTTTCCTCAGTATCACCGTCTTGTTTCACAAGGGTAATACTGATAACTCGCATCTAGTTCAACGTTTCTGTACACCTGTAGCAATGTTCACAATATAAATGCTCGTAACTTTCCCAAAATCCAATCATGCGGTAACCTTGCGCCAAATAGTTCCCTCCGCTTCCCAAATAGTTTCATGTTTATCACCGATTATACAATAAAATAAACTCAACTTTCGTCCTTTTTGTATGTTACTAACCACATAAACGAACCAATTATCCATTTCTTCCCTGTAAATTTTACTAGAAACGGACGACCAACTTTGGAAGTTAACCCTTTTATTATATTACTACTAGTACTAATAATAATCACCATGCTATTATCTTTATTATCATAATTCTAAAGCTACTACTAATAATAATAAGTTTGCAACCCTCATAATAAGAGGTCTTAAGAAATTACTGGGGACGAGCATTCTGTGATTTTGGATTCGTTGCTGAAAAATCGTTTTTATCTTCACAGACGTCTGAAATATGTATAATGGAAGCGTTTTCAATCGTATTCTGAAGCACGTGAGAGTAAACACTCACTAACACTTGTGTTTATTTCACAAAAATATTTACGAACAAATATACTTACTTAACTCTTTGAAGCACTGTCATTTCGACTTTTACAAAATAAGGTCGAAACAATTAAAATAAAGTACATATAATCCTTTACAACCTTGCACCTATATTCTCTGCTCACGTTTTCTGAATTTCTGTCAATGCGCCTTGCGCCGTCCAAAATTCTCCTGTTTTGTTCGACAATCACTGTTACCAGATTTTCACGTTATCGCTGCGTTAATCACCGCATGCCTGACAATAAATTAACATTTTAAAAAATGTTTTGTATGCTATCTATCCAACAAGTACATTTTATTAGATTGCATCGGCAGGAATTGACAACTCGTTAAACAATTGTAATAGAATTTAAATCAGGGGCGTATTTAAGGAGTGGGTCCAGGGGGTTCGGCCCCCAAAAAACTCAGAGTTTTATGGAAAAACAGTGTACATTTCATGCCCCGATACACCTTGGACCCCCCGGCGGCCCTTGGACCTCTCCCAAAAAAATTCTGGGTACGAGCCTATTTGAAATACGTTACATTCGCCAACTAACGATTCGTAAAATTCTTAACGAAAGTTTGTAAAGTCCACCATTAGTCTTTAAAGTTGGTTCTTGATAGGCGTGGTGCAAGATGGGTAAGGTAGGGAGGTGGTCTCGCGTGAGCCTTCCCTTCCCCTCCGCACGACTGTGATGACGTAGTTGAAGTCATCGTCTTCTCCCTTCTCACATATACAGACTTCTTTTTAATTCATGTAACTAAGAAATAGACCTGTAAAAACGTAAGTTTTCAAGATATTTCCATTAAATTTTCGGTGAGAGTCAACTTTTGGGCCACTCGAAGCGGAGCGACGCGATTGCTACTTCCGTTTCAGTGAGTTTACAGCTCTGTGCGATGATTGTTCAGTATTTTTATGTTCCTTAAATAGCTGCCTACATGATTCTCTATTTAGTACACCATTTATACACCACAGGGCCGGCTCGTGGGGTGTTCGAACTGTTCCGCCGAACATGGCGCCAAGATTTTTTGGGCGTCAACTATTTCGGACGCGTGTGTATCGAAAGGGGTAAAATAGTATAGCACAAAAAATTCGAGAAGTGATTTTATTTTTGTTTTACTTTGTTTAATTTAATTTTGTTAGTTGTTTATTTCTTCAGTTATTGCATATTTTCGAAGCAAATTTTTATTATCACAAATTAAAAATTTCAAAATAGCAGTAAAATCATTAAGTTGGTATATTTAAGTAAGTAAGTTATTTTTATGATAAAACAAACGCTAAATGAAGAGCAAACCAGCAAAACTACACAAGTCCATTTTTGGTTAAAAAAAATGGATTCGTTTTAAGAGCTGCATGAATTCATTAAAGTAATTTATTGATAGAAGTACTTATGAATATGCAGGGGAGGATTTCGGCAGTGGCCAGGCCAGGTTAAATCCTGCTGTAGTCCGTAATACTTCCATTTTTGTTCTGTGTTTAACAAAAAATATTTTACGAAATCGGTCGGAATAAAAGTTAAATTTTGTGTCAATTGAATGTTAAACTTATCGATACGTAGTTCCTGACTCCATAAGCTCTCACAAGCATTGTCATGTCATACATATATCTTTATGCATGACCAGTTTTTCTTTCGTTTCAGAGAAGCCTCTTCGGGAAATTGTACAGCTCCAAAGGTACTTTAGAAGTCTCCAGGACATTCAAAAGTAGGTTCCATATGCTATTATTAATCTTTTATAACATATCTGGAGTATATTTGTGAGCTCTGGGAACAATATTCCTAGTACATTCCGAAAGAAACGCTCATTCTTTTCCAGATCCCTGCAAACCGTTCCGAATTTAATACGTTCCGGCTCAGGCCCACATACAAAATGGACCGGCCCGAAAAGTGAGTAATTGTGTTCGGAACTCACTTTTCTGGCTGGGCCGGGCTGGCCCCCGTTTTCCGAAATGGTATCGGGTCAGGCGAGTCGAGCCGAGATGCGGAATTTTCCTAATTCATACATCAGAAAACATCGCACTATAAAGTTTACCAAATTTGTTCTGTTTACCTTGCAAATCGTACATCAGTTTAAGAAAAGGAAACAATATCCATTATTAGACGTGTTAACAGGTTTGCCTATTTACAAACGAATTTAGAAAACTATAGTTAACTTTATTTTGCATGCGCCATTCTGGTAACTTTGACTTCGGCCCGTCACGATTAAATGAGTGCAATAATTGTTAAAATCCATAAACATCCTTGCCCTGATGGGATTTGATCCTGCGACCGTGAAGACGTTAGCTTAACGCCTCAGACCACACAACTACCTCGTCGGCAGAAACGAATTTAGAATTTAATTTATTTTTAATGCCTTTAGGCAACTTTGGCTCAGGTCGAATGAATAATGATGAGAAGAATTGGTGGAACGAAGAAAGTGGGAGAAAACGGAAGAACCCCGAGAAAACCCACTCACACGGTGTTTGTCCACCACAAAGCCCACATGGCAAGAGCAGGGATCGATCCGACGATCCCTAGCGCCAGAGGTTAGAGTTCTACCAATTTAGTCACCGCGACCTAAATGAATTTAGAGAACAATAATAGGAAAGATATGTGAGTCAGTTATGTTTCAGGCTACAAACTTCCTTGACATACAACAACTTTTGTAGTTCCAACTATTTATTTCAGCTTTAGTTATTAACTGCATTTCCAGTGGGGGGGGGGGTCGGTTTTTCCAACCACTTTGTCCGCCCACATTTGCGTGGGAAATTAGATTTTGCGAAATTGGTGAAACTACGACCAATATTGCTAGGTGTACAGATATATCAC
Organism: Lepisma saccharinum; assembly: GCA_022664845.1. Lineage (NCBI taxonomy): Eukaryota > Metazoa > Arthropoda > Insecta > Zygentoma > Lepismatidae > Lepisma > Lepisma saccharinum. The sequence continues at coordinate 10,108 of JAGDQP010046831.1, forward strand.
TAGCTCTTTTATTTTTTTTCTAATTTAGGAGGCCTTTCTATATATGGTTGTTGTTGCTGAAAATCCGAGTAACAAAGAAATGGTGTGTTTTCCCTTCTTTCCCTGTCCTATCTCCTATTTCAACCACTCTTGTTTGCCACTGTGACTATAAGAGCAACCACTTCCTGTCTTTAAAGAGATGGTGCAGTTATTGAGAACTGGAAAACTGACATAGCACGCAGAGGGCTGAAGAAGGCGGGTTTGGGTGGGGGAGGGGATGGAAGGAAAACTTTAAGCCCACATGCATATGGTTCCGGGGTCTAAATAGTAGCAAAACATTGTAAATATTGCTTCTTTTTTTTCCTGAAAAGTGAAAGCATAACCTCATGGATTTTTTCCCCTTCTTTCTTTCTTTTTTATCTCAGACGTATCAATGAGTTACTTGTTACTACATCTCCTAAAAACTTCTGAAGACTGCCCAGCCCCGCCGTGACAACAGGAAAGTTCATAGAGATTCTCTTTCGTTGTATTTTATTGCACCAATACCAGTTGTTTCTCTTTATCTCAGCCGTGTTTTTGGTAAAAGAACCGAGGTCATTATTTCCTTCCCTTATTTCGTAGGGTTTGTTCCACTACACCGCCGGCCCAATGTCTAAATGAGTAGGTTGTTGGAAAATTTTAATAAGATATGCCGTGTAGTAAAATAAAGCCGGCCAATTACTTCTATTGCTACTTTCCTACAATAAAATGTAGGATATTTTCCATTTATTTTCTTCTCGACTTTCTGCGCATTTGATGTTGAAGTTCGTTAGTTTGTTTCCTCTAGTGGGGCTGTGAATGGCAGTTATAGTTCCAAGACGTTGCCTGTATGCGCTTTAATGTGTCAGAGTGTTTGTGCGTGTGTGTACAGTATGTCGTGCGTGATAATTATCTAGGCAGCGTGTCTGAAAATTTAAAAATAGGTTGATTTAGGCTATGTCCAGAAATTTGACGAATCGCTGCATCGATTTATCCACAAACATTTTAGGTAGATCAAACAATTTATTCAATTGTTCTATTACTTTTGTTTGAGCTGTATAATTAGTTTGTGTTACGTATGAGTGTAGTATCTGCACATTTGAGTAAAATTACGTCCAAATATATTTTACTTTACTGCTTCGGTTCTCGTCACTCAGCGCCGCTGCCTCCCATTTTTTTTATCTCCATTACTAACAGGATTTCAATAAAATGTGTTCATGGTCTTTATACATCTTACAAGTCAGGCTCACCTCGGGATAGGGCAGAGGAGAGGATGTTGGAAGGTAGTCGGCCAAGGAAAACCTCAGTTAGGATGGGCAAACGCTAGGATCGTTCCCAGGGACCTCGAATTGGTAAGCCTACCAACTGACCTACGGCCGCCCGGTAACAGGTTTTTGATATTTCTTATATTTAATATGGAATGAAATATTCGAAAGGTAAATATTCCACCGATCATTTTTCTTTCTTCATTTCCCTTCCTTACCTCCTTGTTTCCGTGATATTGAGTACCCTTTGCTACAGACTTGTTAGCCTCTTGGGAAATCCTACCCTGGTCTATTGAAACGTTGATTTTACTTGGGGCTAAAGTAACACCTAAGGATATGAGGGAGGGAGTGAATTCTTATTAACGTTCTATACGAGTTGGTGAGCTTCTAAGGATGGGACCTACAGTTTTTGTCAAAGTGGACTCCGAACCACTCCGTTCAATAAGTTTCTCAGTATTATGTAATTGCTTGTTTTTTCTCCATTACGGAAGATACAGGAAAAAATTAAATTAATATTTAAGTTATTCCGAAACATTTCCTTTCTTGGAAAATGTTTAAAGGTTATTGCCATTCTTCTTTATATATAATTTATTTTTGGAAATGATTAACGTTATTTTGCATATTTTTTAATTAACGTTATAATCATATATTTCCATTATTCACAAAACATTTCCTTACTGTATAGATAATTTTCAACATTTTAAAATATATTAAATCAACATTTTAGAAATCATTCCTATGTTCATATTGAGTTTTTTTTTAAATACGAAAATATTTTGTGACTAATATACGCTATATGTCTAAAATATACAATTAAAAATATTTAAAGCCTATTCTTCATAATTGCTCATATTGTTAGAACCGTTTCACACATTCTGTTAAAATAATTTGATGTATTAATGAAATGATTGCAGTACGTATATTTCAAATATTCTTTCTAGAATTTTCACCTTCTGCTAAAATACCTACTTGACAACACAAAACCATCTCCACTAGCGCCTACAGTTCCTTAAGCGCTAATACATAGGGTGCGTTTAATTAGCAGCCTGGCTGTGGGCAACTGTGTTTAATTAGCAGCTAACAGGCCGCGCCACAGTCTGGCTGTGGGCTGACTAGAAGTAGGACATGCAGCTCGTTTTTGGCGGGAAGCAGAAGAAGTTGGCGATAATCAGCTGTTGCCAACTACACTATAATTATTGGGTTGTATGATAATTTGGATTCAAGTATACAGCGTATTCCTTGTTTGTATATGGGTTGCTATAGAACAATTGAAATTTTTTGTTAATTGAAAACAATAACAATTATTTAATAGGTATAAGGAAAAAAGTGTGTAGAACACTTAATACGTCACGATGACGGTTCACACTAACAAGATGTACGAATCATTAACTTGTTTTGTGTTAGTATGGTTATAATTCAGGAGATGGCTCAAGTTGATAACAATGTTTTCTGAAAAGTGAGTCCGAAAGATAATACATTAACTATATCGATATTAAGTTTCAAACACGTAAGCTGCTTTAAGAACTTCACTGGAGGATATTTTCTCGTGCTCTGATCATGAGATAGTATTTTTCCATGGGAGGAAACCGTTATCTTGAAAGAAAACGCTGATATACGCTTTTAGTACGCAAGCGCCAAATTACAAGGAACAAGTATCATCTTGTAATTAATTTGATTCCACGTAACTATCGCCCTTGTGTGTGTCATAGAGAACCCTGTTTACAAGTGATTAAAATGACTTGAGTACTCTGTCCAACTATAACCTGTGTATACTGAGGAGGGACAGATATATTAACTCTCCATATACGCGGTATACAATAGCCTGAACAATTAGTAAATCAAGAATGTATCTTCTTAACTATAACTCATGTGCACCGGGGGAGGGGCCTATATTATTACGGTAGTTCTAGATATTAGCTGCTTCTGTTGTAGGTACGGCGTTGAACATACACCAAATGCTGCTTTCATTATTTCGAATACGTAGCATGCATAATGTGATGTATAATCAAGGAGTGATAGGAGTGCTGCTAAAACACATACGTTCTTCTACATTATATCCTTGCACTCATATGATTCCCTTGGTTTTGCATTACATTCTGGGTTCTATATATCCAAAACGATCAAAGTAATAGTATTTAAAGTATCTTCAAACACAGTCTAACAGGAGTAGCTAATAAAGAGAATAAATTCTCTTGTATTTCTAGACAGAGGTTCTATAAATTTACAACTCTCACTGCTTTCTTGAGTGTGCCTATTTTAACTATTAGGCCTGATTTTCATTCACTCTTTCGTTGCTTGCGATTTGGGTGAGTAGCCAATTGAAACACGTGTTTTATAGCGTGTTGTATTGTACGGTAAATGTGGCACGTATTTTAATTGGCTATTCACCCAAATCGCACGCAAAGCAAGCAACGTAAGCTTTCATGAAATCCAGCCCTTACAAGAAAGCACGCAATAAAATACGTGTTTCAATTGGCTAAACATCCTAATCTCAAGCAACGCAAGTGGGCTTGACAATAAGCTCTTACCCATGTGTGTCCAGTAGGCATACTATCATGGCTATTGTTTCAATATACAGGCTAGAAATATAGCTTATCAAAAAACAACTAACAGCGACAATTTGGTTAATATCAACGGATAGAAAATACGGCTTCCTACATTCTGAGAAAATTTTTCCCCTCTCTGGAAATTGTACAAATCGGAAACTGCTAATTTCACGAAACCGTTTTAGTGAAGGTTATCTACATTTCATCCAGTACTCACAATTCAAGTGTGTTGGTAGTCATACAAAATATAAAATCAACCACGCTCGGTCATGTTCAACGAAGAAGGAAATCAACAGTCAGAATTTCTATCAGTATTTTTATTCAATTGGTCGGCAACGCTGATTCAACCAGATATCCGCTGTCTTGTTTTGGCTCGCCAACGAATATTCTGTTTAATTGCACACAGGGCAGGCCACTAGTCAGGCCAGTGGCCGGACAACAAATTTAACGCACCCATATTCCAATGTCGACCCCGATGTTTCAAGGTTGCTGGTTCGATATTTTTCTGGTTTGGCAATTCGAATTTGCGACGCCCTGGATTATTGACGTTTGCAATATCCACGATTAGGCAGAAGTGAATGAGCAGCTACTCATACGTTTAACCAGAAACGGGTATACAAAAATTTTAAATAAAAGTCACTATAAATTAATACATAGACAGGATAATATTAATATAGAATCGCATTGAAGACAACGTTAACCAATACGTTAATTTCATTTACTCAAATGACCTGTACATATAAGACTGAAAAATGCAGCTAAGCAACGACTGGGAATCGAACAAAGATGCCCCAGCTGCATATCAAGTGACAGGTGTACTATAAATAAACTGTAGCTGCAACGACGACTTGTCTTCATATCAGTGACGGATCTAGATAGGGGTGTGAGTGGTGCACCCCCTCTCCTCAAGGGAAAATATTTTACTTTTACAGCATTATTTCAACTTTGGCTCATAGAAATTATCCTCCTTGTTTGGTTTTGATTTACGATAATGCCCCTGGTTTATTCCTCAGTTTAGCACCCCCACTTCACGAAAATTCTGGGTCCAGCTCTGTTTCATATTTAATATTGCTTTAGCTCAGCTGGATCATGCATTCACTTCTTATATACAATGCCAGGACAATCCCCTTCATGTGAAGATTTTAATAAGGAATCTTTCTGGAATTCCAGTTCAGCGGATTACCCAGTATGCAAGAGAAATATACTTAAAAGCCACAAAGAACAATTCATATTCATCAAATGGCCAGTAACAAATGTCAGGTTTCTCAGTAATGA
>JAGDQP010046832.1:0-15190 GCA_022664845.1 Lepisma saccharinum
AATGGCTTCGACGACATTTGAATGTTGGAGTTTCAACCAATACTGAAGTTGGACAACGTTGCGTAATGCGCAACCACACATCTCAATGGGATTATGGTAAGTACATGCTTTTACACTCACATTGAAATTCAATGCGTTCAGAGCAGTACATCCTTGATCACTTACATCTTTGACAATATTCAATTGAAATATCTTTTTAATCCAGTCAACTTTTTCTGTACCTTTACAATAAAATATAGAATTAGGTTCACACATTACATGCATCATTTTACGTAAATGAGTAACACTGTATCCATTAGAACTATCCCACTTTAGTCCGTGAAAGTTTTGAGTTAACCACTCGACTTGTTTTTGATAACCAAGAGGTAATTCTGTAATTTCACAGGGAAGATTAACCATACAGTGAAATAGCATGCTGGCATCACAAGCCATCACACAAAATTCTCTAATAATAAATTCATGACTGGATATTTTAAAACCTTGCATATCAATGATGTACTGGTTGGAACAACCACTTACACTTTGATCAACAGTAGCAAACTGCTGTTCTATAATTGTGGGAATCAACTGAGCTACGAATTCTCTATCTTTCATTAAAGTAATACATTTCTTAAAAAATGTATTTTTACCAATACTCACATGACCTTGTCGTTGAAACACCTCATAATATTCATGAAACACTTCAGGATGATTAATATGATTCATTAAATGTTTTGAAATCACCGAACCTGTGTTCCACACATACATACACTCATGACTCACTTTAAGGTTACACCCATTACATAAAATTGGATTGTCCGTTAAATATGTTCTAAATGCTTGTAGTACACAAGCGTCCACAATAAATACACCACCACAAAATGTACAATGCGCCATCTTCCTCCTACTTGAAGCGTAGATTCCTTCGGTATCTGTATCCTGCCTCCCGGTCCTTCTCCAGCAACTCGTCCAGCAACTCCCACACTTTCCGCTTCAAAATTGTACGTACACCATACTCAAATTTAATGATTAAATGTCCAGTGCCTGGATGAGATTTCACCTACTCGTTGAAAATCTCACTTAGATTTCCAGGATGTAACATTGTACTCCATGCTGTATCCACCAAAAACTGTTCACGCTCACCATCCGTTAAGTTCCAGCTTACACATTCATGATTCATCTGGTTCCCCATATCAAAAAAACAGCCATTACAAATTAAAGCTTCCTCTTCAGGCATCCATGAAGTAATTGCTTTATGGATGCAACGCTCGTCAATCCAATTTTTCTTACACCCACACTTACACCTCCTCAACGATTTCACCAACTTCTTGCAAGTCACCAGCAAGAGCTTCAAGACTAGGACTGCGGGCAACAGGAGTCTCGGACGCTGCCAACAACTCAGCTGCACTCTCGGCTTCCCGTAAATACTTCTCGGGAACCGAAATCTTCTCCCACGTTCTTGACACTGCCATGACTAACAATAGACTATTTATTAACAATAGCGATGTTCGTTTAACAAAAAGACCCCAGCCAATCAGCAAACAGCTGCAAGGGCCAATCAGCGTACCCCCGGCCAAAAAGACGCGCACGCAGCAACAGCTGCTACCAACGGGCAAATTGCTTGCCAGCTTTGTGTCACTTAACTACTACGTTTATCATAAGGTAGAAGAAAAGAACGATAGCTAGTTATAGAATGATTTATCTGGCCTTGGAAATATTAGTCAGTATGAAGAAGGGAACAAGGCCACTAGCGTCTCAAAAGAAGAAGTCCTATTTTCGAATGTCTGAGAAAACACGATTCAGTCGCGTGTGCAATAAAAGAGAACACCATACCTGACTTTACCAAACTTCTACGTGGCCTTGGACACTAATTTTATTAAATTTCGTAATGCATTTATATAATAATAATAATAAATCACAGCCATATTCAATCCACTACTGGATGGGGCCTCTCCCCGAAGTTAGGAGTTGGTCTACTGCTCCCACGCTGTCAAGACGGGTTGGGAGAGAGAGCCGAAGCTCTCACTGTGATCGCCACTGTAAGCTCCCCAATTGCCCAGGAGCTCCCCAATTGTCTTCACGATGCTGGGTTAACACCGGGAATCGAACCCGGGACAGCTCGCGCTGAAGTCGAAACTTTTTTTTCTTTAAAAAAGACAAAGAAAATCACACTATGTTTCGATCTTGGATTCTCGGTATTAGCTTTCCGACATGCTACCAATCCACTAAATTGATAATTGGAAACTGTCTGTTTGTCAGTCTCATTTACGATGAAGGAGTAATGCGCCTGTGCGAGAATGATCCCACCTTAATAGGAGTTCCTTGTATTTGAGACACTACTACAGGGCACTTGCGACTAGCGACAGGAAGAGTGCATTGTGAAAACACGAGTTAATCGTGCGTGCAATAAGAAAAATACCGTACCTGACTTATCTAACCTTCATATGTGTTTGTTAACTAATCTTATTAAATTTTCTATTCATTCATACATATAAAAGAGAGAAACGTTATTTTCATTAAGAAAAAAAAACTACACTAGGTTTCGATCCAGGGTGACTTGCATTAGCTCTCCAACATGCTATCAATACGTTCAATTGCCACGTGGATGCAGTTGTTTGGTAGTACTATTTACTGTTAAGGAGTAATACGCATGCGCGAGGGCAGCCATTTTGGCAACTTCCGAAGCACACTTGGAAACACTTCCGGTACGCCACAGAACTTTTGCCTAAACAGAACTTTTGAGTAAACAGTAATTTTGCGTATGCCCACCGCTAACAGGGGGCTGTGCCCCCCTCGCGCCTGACGCCTCCCAGCTCCCTTCGGACGCACCCTGACCCTCCCCCCTTGCACAGCCCTGGTGGGTTTATATACATCGTAGTTTTTAGTGGCATCTTTTAAAATTGTAAATCAGAAGTTTTATTAAATTTCCTTTTGTGTATTTACATAAAAAATGAAAAAAAACTTTAATTTTCTTTTAAACGAAATATGTAAAGATTCAACACCAGGATTTCAACCCCGGACCTTTAGATCAGCTTTCCAACGTCTTGACCACAAGACCAAACTGCAGCTGCCGGGTTGAGCGCTTCTCGCTGTTACTTATCGTTCAGGATAAGCGAGAGTGGGCTATTCCTACGGGAAGTGTTTCACTTGGCTGCCCAGCCCTGCGAGAAGAGCTAAAAAAAAATCTTGCCTTCCTGTCGCTAGTCGCAAGTTATACTAAATCAGAATGAAACAACTATACGCTTCCCCTACACACCGCTTTATACTTTCCTGATTTAATTGTGTTTTGATAAACTGTTTCTTCTCCACCAGTAAATACAAGCTCCGATAATTACATAGAATAGTTTTACAACATTTATGGTAGGAACTAAACTACCTTTGTCCATATCTCTACTGCACACGTCACAGGATACAGCTAAGTAGGTTAATCTAAAATATTGTTTTAAACTTCTTCTTCACAGACGGGAGTAACTAACTCGCATTTAGATACGTTTTTATACACTGATATTTTTAACTGCTATTGTTAACAGATGTTTACATATAGCAACTATTCCTATCACTGTTACGGAATAAAAGCAGTTTTGCACATTTGTAGGGCGAAATTTCTGTCAGTGGGTAGACGAAAAAAAAAATGAATTTATTACATAGGCCCTCTACTTGTAACTTTCGAGTTCATTGACATTTCCTGTCAATAACATTCATTTGAAGGTTTCTATTGCGTTTTCTTCATTTTCTTGTCGATTTTGCCATTCTTACGTCTCAGCACTGCAAAATGTGCAGACGTTTTTCCATACGTTTGAAGAAGGAAACAAATCCACCAACTTTTTTTAACTCTACAGGAAAAAATTCAATACTTGTAAACTGTCTGAGCAGTACGAAAGTATCAGAAGACCGTTTTGAATATTCAGTAGCAATATTGTTTCTTTTCAATAAATAATAAACATATTATACATTTTTTTTTAAATTTCCCACAAAACAGCTTTTTGGATTTGTTTCCTTCTTCAAACGTACGATTCAATTCATATTGCAATCACTACCTCAATGATCAGAGAAGCATGGAACTTAGTACCCCCAGATATGTTAGTGCTAGTTACCTAGCACGTACATATGCATTTTTTAAAATCCTGTCTCATTGTTACCAATCTTTATGTCTCGTGCAGCTCATGAAATTGACAATAGGCTTTGTAGTTCACATTAATATAAATTACTCTTATCTCCTAATAATATGAAGTTTGTCTAACTTTCTTCATTCTTTTCCAAGTTGTACTTTAGCTCAAAAAAATGGATATGTCCAGTTTTTGTAACAAAGTACATACCTTATGCTCTTTCCCCCTCCAAACCGGTAATACGTTTTTTTCTACACTTGATCTTTATTGGAAATATCTATGAATCTTGACCTACAACTTCAATTATATCAGCTGGCTAAGAAAAATGAATTCTGGTACTTATTAGGCTGCTTTACCCTGTAGCATGTTGGGAGTAAAGAGATTTCGCGGTAATTATTACATTCAGATTTTATCGCCTCTTTGCAAATCGGAACTGTTATTGAGATTTACCATTCCTTTGGAATCTTCTCCTTTCTTCATTTAGCACTTATAAATTCATATACTTCGTATGCTAGTGCTGTTCTTCTCGCTTCAACTAATTCGGCTGGGATGTTGTCAATCCCTGGTGACTTGAAATATTTTAATTTTTTTATCGAAATTTCTACCTCGGTTTCGCTAGATTCGGGTATCCAGGGTTATTCAACGTCACGTTAGAAGAAGCATTTTTGATTAAAGAAATAATATCATTCTTTCGTAAAGCAGAAATTTCTATATTTTCATAAAAAATAAAATGTATGCCTGTAGTGATGCTTTATTTCGACTTCCGAGGGATACCTGGATTATTGAGGTGAGAGAATATTTATGCGGAATAGGCCCTATACACACAGAATATTCACAGGTATATTTGTCAAGTAACAATACTTATTTGATCAATGAATGACGTATTAATGTAAAATATTTATTTAGAAAAGTTACATTTACCTGTAGGGACGGAATTTAGAATCCAGAACTACAGTTCATAGAAAAAAATACCAATTCCATCTGTAGTTCTTAATTCCTGTCATCAAGATAGAGATGAAACAACCCATTGAACTCGCTGACCTTTTTAACCTAGCAGCTAATTCACTAAGGAACAAGTTTAGTATTACATTATGCACTGTGACTATTAATTCTGTTTAAAGAAATTCATACTTCCTCAAAAATCTCATTTATTCGCTATTAACCTCAAAACTAGTTACTTCAACGATTTCACAAGATGCATCACCTCCGGACCTTTTCAGAAAACGTAATTTAATTTCATTCTCAATAGAACGATGATTTAACGCGCTAATTACTTTTAACTAAAAGTGGCATATTATTACGTCTTGCGCTAATTACTTTCATCCATAGTGGACCGTATTCTACTAACTCCAATTTTACCGAATTACAAACTCGTTTCATTTTCGTGTTAATTTTCACCACATCAGTCACAATAATGTCAAATACTTTAATTTGGAAAGATATTGAAGTTTAAAGAAATGTGTACTTAACTGTGTTTTAAGCTTTTAATCAATCATATTAAACAGTTTAAAGTCTAAACCAGATTGAGCAAGTTAAACACAAAAACTTTAAGCTCCAATCTCCTCCGTTTAACAGCTCAACAAAGGAACTATAAATATTAAATTCAAAATTACACTTCTCCGATTGCTAAAACTCAACTTGATTAAAGTGCGTTTTAGTTACATTGATTTTTAATTCTAAGAATTAAATTGATCGAGATTAAATGACAATTCTTATTGAGGGTGTTAATCCGAACCAACCCAAACTTTAATTTAATTTATATCTCAAAACTTGATCTCAAAACTTTTACTTGAAAATTCCGAGATTTAACACTTCAGAATTATTCAAAACATAATTTATTCGAACACGATAAACACAACTGATTCTTAACAAATTTAAATTCATTACAATAGAATCCCGAAGTAAACTTTCTTCACGTCGTATTTTAGAATTTCTTAATTACTTTTCCTTAATTAACTTTTACCTTATTTACTTACGTATTTTCGTTAAACTGATTTTAACGTTAGTTAATTTATTTTCCCGAAAGAATGCTCCAATCAAGAAAACGAACGAAAAATAGCTTGCAAGAAAGCCAAAAAAAGCAGAACTCCATTTGACGCATTAAGACCTCATTTTCAACTCCACAGTCAGCCTTCCCAAAGAGCAAAACCATTCGCTCACAATCACAACTCGCTGCAAGTTTCAATCCTTCGAAGAGACGTCTATGTTTCAACTGAACGTTTTTTTCAAAATTCCATGGACATCCTATGAATTCCATGGATGTCCAGTTATATGAACTATAACTCATTTGGACATCCCTCTCTGAGCGATGGGTGAAGAGACCGACAGACTAAACTCTTCCTCCCGCATGATTTTCTCTACCCCCTCAAATTCCTCTCCACAACTACAACTTCTCAAGATCCCAACGGGGGTAGTGGGGTTGACACAGAAAATAGCACATTCACAGCTTCTCCGGTCAACGACCAACCAGCCATCCTGAGAGACACACATAGACGATTTCTTAAAAATGTATACCCTTGTTTGGAAGACGTAAAGATAGTAGACACAGCTAATGGTATTTCTGTAGGGCACTTGAACATTCGTAATTTACGCCATAAAATTGACGAGATTGCACCTTCAAAATTAGCACAATGCACGTGTCTGGCCGTAACGGAAACATGGACTGATTCATCAATTCCGGACAAGCTTGTTAATGGTTTCAAGATGTTCGGATTAGACCATGATTTCTCTAAGAGAGGAGGGGGATCATTCTCCATATTAAGGATAAATTAATTAGCAACCTAGTATTTAGTGTAAGCAACATCGACATTGAAGGATTGTGGGTAAATGTACGTATTTGTAATAATACAAAACCTACAATAATAATTGGTTGCGTTTACCGAAGACCCAAGTCTACGGCGGAGTTTAACAAAGCATTAGGATATATACCTCAGTCACTTATTCAGCATTAAGATATATACTTATATGCAGAAATTCCATTATTTTAGAAAAATCACCTGTTACGTAGAACAGACTTTTTACAAATAAACGTTCTGCACTGATATAGCTACCCACATGGCACAAACACGTATAACATATGTATAATAGAGATATGATTTGGACGTTCCATACATCTAATAGATATGAACAATTAAGCTAGAAAACATATACTAGTCGAGTAGTTAGTGACCGACTTTGTGTGTGTCCTCAATTTACACTAATGGAACTCAGAGATAAGAGATCTTATATTCCATTAGTAACCTTTTACGGTAGGTATGTACACTTAACACCACTTAGCTTTTAGATAATGGTGAGATCAGAGTTACTACAACTCTAAAACCACTTAATGGAGAGTGCTTTTAAAAGAATGTACGGATAAGACCTTTCATTAGTCTAATAATATAGGTATGTGCACTTAACACCACTCAGCTTTTAGATAATGCTGAGATACCAGTTATTATTATTTTAAAACCAGTTAAATTAGAGTGTTATTAAAAGAATGTACGGATAAGAGCTTCCATTACTTTAATAATAATGGTATGATCACTTAACACCACTTAACTTGTTAGATAATGGTAAGATAATAGTTATGACCACTTTAAACCACTCAACTGAGATAATAAGTAGTCCACTCTTAAAAGCATTAGATGGATAGAGTCCTTTTAGGCTTATCTTAGAACAGCACCTTTTAGTGCATCATGGTGAAAGGCGGATTTACTGGAGTAATGATCATTTGAGTTTTAAGTGACATGTCATTTTTATTTACCTCACACAATGTGATATAGATTATAGATTTTTTTAAAATCCCCTTTAAGATGGTGGTCTGAGAATTAATATTCTTGATTTGATAATAAATCTGGGTTAGGTATCCATAACACGCCGTTTAGTATATTTCAACTTACGACTCAAATTCACATTAAGACAAGAAATAAAAATCCGATGAAATTGTAGAAGCTCTGTCTTGAAGTAAGGAAGGAGGATTTATTACTTCTCCTTACTTTTTACCTCTTCATATGCATTCAATGTGGATATTTTAATATCCTAAGCTCACTTGTACGAAGAAACAGAAATAATCGGACTGCTACTGACACCGATTTTTTTTTCCTACATTTTCGGAGAAGACTATTCTAATATTTAAAGCATTGGTAAACTTTGTTTTGTAGGAGCCATTTTTAGTACCTTTCGACTTCGTCCCTCACAATTAAATGAATGCAATGCTTGTTAAAATTCACAAACATCCTACTTATGTTGGTTGGAATGCCCTAGGCGGGATTCCAACCCGCGACTTTGGAGACGCTCACACCGCACGACTACCTTGGTCGTCAATTTTAATTTGTTGTGCCACTTGTAAATTGAAATTGATTTTAAATTAGTGTTAACTCATTTAATACGTCTACAGTCTACACATATACAGCAACACACTTCATATACAATGAAAGCAACATGCATGTCTTTTTAAAACACGAAGTCCAAAAATTGAACGATATTTTTTAAAAAAAAATACACAATGGATACATTTGAATATACTGTAAAATGTAAATAGGCTACATTTTGCAAGAAAATCTTACAGAAAGTACCGAGAAAATGGGTTTAGGAAATATGATTTTTATTTCCAACAAGATAATGACTCGAGGCAGAGTATAGAAATAGTTCCGCAGTGGATTGTATGGAACACACCTTAAACTTCGAAGACCTTACGTCAGAAGTCTTATTTAAATTCCATGGAGAATAGATAAAATGAACCCGAAAACAGGGCTAGACAACATTATGTCATAACCAGAATAGAACTGAAGCAGTTTATGAAAAAATGAGATACATAGGTTCAGAACTGACTAAGAAATATGTTCATTTAATGCCAAAAACAATTGCAAGGGTTATGTGGATCAAAAACTCAATCCGGATCAACACTTCGAGCACCGATTGTTTCACGGCAGACGTATGAACTGGCGTTGTAATTATTTTTATATATACCGGTACATATATTTTTTTAAAGTCAAAGGACAGGCAATCAGCTCTAAGGGGGGCCTGCCTCCCCTGATCGCACACCAATTACGCCAATGTTAATACATCGTAAACATTATTACATTTTCAGCCGTATTTAGAAACGTTTTTTGGAGTGGCTTTCGCTGTACTAACGAGTGACTGACAATGCTAATCCGTTGTTAGTCACTTGGTAGTATAGCGCTAGTCACAAAAAAAGCGTATTTTTTAAAATTTTCCATACGGTTGTGTGTGTATGGTTGGAAACAAGAAAAGAAAAATTCAGATGGTATATCTGAAACTCCACCTAGAAGTAGGGAGGAATAATTGCCCATTTTATTCTTCTGTCATCAAGTCGTTTCAAGGGACACTTTTTTTATCGTAAGATATGTTTACATTATAAAATAGTGTTACTCTTGGTCAACGAGCTCCACGTTACGATACTGGAGTAATCGGCAACCATCCAATGATAGATGCAGAGCAAACATTAACCCTCGATCGTCCACTTCCAGTGTAATCCAATATGGACCAAATTTTAAGTTTTAATTAATAAGTTTTTACGTTTCTTATCGCTGTGAGACCCCGTCTTTTATTGTCTTAATTCATAAGTTATGCATGTACCGGACTCTGCATATAATAGTGCTTGCTGTAAATCATATTAATATTTCTTGCAATAATTAAGACATAAATAAAAACGATAAAAAGCGTAAGAAACTGAAAATTTGGTCCATATTGGTTTATACTGCAAGTGGACGATCGAGATTAAATGTCCTCTCTGCTCCCTGGTTTCACATATTCTTTAAAGTTTTGACATCGATCAGTCCATTATCACTTTTAGACAGAGGTCAATGCTGTTGCTAAATGAATAGGGTGCTTGCTCGACTTTTCGAGAGTGACTCGAGGGCATAAAACAGTAAAAGTCATAATCACCTTTTTTTAAAAACAGGTCGAAAAGAAAAGTCAAATGCATCTTAATAAGCAAAAATAATTGGTAAAAAAAAAAAAGTGTCAAACTATTATCAGTATATCTCAAGAATACTTTTCCACAAAATTTTCAAGATTGAAACATGACTGGATTCACTTTTCAATATACTGTAAAAAATTATGTTGGTGCTTACCATATTATTCAAAAAGTCGCTCATATATTACTTTATTATGTAAAAGCATTAGTAAAATATGATAATATTACTTAACAATTAATTATAAAACACTCACCGAACATAATTTTAATGATTTCCGCTTTCCATTACATTTTCTTCCTCTCTCTTCCTTTCCAGCTGAATTCTTGTGGAACCTCATTTATAAGAAGTCTCCAACACACAGTCATTTGTCGTCACGCCGTCAATTGGTCTCAAGAAGCTGAACTGAAATAACAAGAATATTTACTAAGAAAAAGTATTATTACAGGAAGGAATATAACAGATACTTAAAATTTACTAAAAAACAACATTTAAGACCATCTAAGCTAGCTATTTTCATAAAATTACAATATTTTCTCAGATTTTGATTTAAAAATAAATGCAAAATACTTAAGCAAGGTAGGAGATTTGAAGAGGAGATGAAGGACTCCTCCCATTTCGGTCCTGAACTCTAAAATAATCACATTTGTCATGCTATTGTAGCCAAATATGTCAAACTATTTAACCTACAACATAATCATGATAGTGAGAAATGAACAACAAATTCACCAAAGAAATAATTAAAATCTGAAGATCAAATAAAAAACAGCAAAACAACAACAACAACAATATAGTGTGTATAGAATCTTAATATGCTTTCGAACAAATAATGGGTCTCTACAAGGTTCGTATTTATCCGCACAAAATGCTGGAAATAACCTTTTGGAAGTGAATTTAATATAAAAACATGTAGTCAAGAGTGAAGAGCCTGTGATTTCCAAACTCAATGTTTCCCTGACTATGCTTTCATAAATTTAAACCAAGCAAAATTTGAAATCGCATGAGAATCTTTCTTCACATGTCCAAACACACAGTATACTGGGAAGATAAAACAGTCCTTGAAGTATGTCCACACCCCTCCAAATTTCCACAACCTTAATATAACATTACTAAAAAAAAAAAAAAAAAAAAACAGCAGAAAGCTTGATCAACCGTTGACAGAAACCTACAATTTCACGCTTAGAAGTCCCTAATTTGAAAATCTTGGGAAAGACACTGGCAATATGCATACTCCCTGAACAAATCTAGTGTAGGAAAAACACGGTAAATCAAACTAAGCAGTCTTAACATAACATACTGTAACTATCCAGGGTGTTATACTCCCCCCAGGCCCGTAGCCAGGGGGGGCTAGAGTGGGCAGTGCCCGCCCTAAAATATATTTTGCCCGCTCTAAAAGATAAAGCTACAGAGAACTTTTAAATTGTTTTAGTAAAAACCAGGTATGAAATTCTTGTTATTTAATTTACGAAAGAAAATTAAATTTAAGCGCGTATTACTATTTCTTCGAAAATGATAGGCTTGTTGCTAATGCTAAACGTGCCCAATATCTCTCATATTACTTTTTCTCATTGCAAGCGTTTGAGGCCTCATTAATGGGACCATTACAAGCATTTAAGGCGTAAGACAAGAGCGGTTTCAAAGAATAGTCATTTGTATCTAAGCCCACAACACTAAACTTTGAATCAAATGTATACTTTTTTGTTGTGTATTAATATCAAATGTTAAACAGTATTACTCAGATTTACATAAATGGGAATATTTCAATTGAAAGGTTTCATGTAAAAGCAGCCCTTTTCAAAAACAAAAAGAAATGTTTGTCAGGAGAATAAGAAACGTTCCCTAATATATACATACTGTCACTACGATGCTTTCTGCGTGTTCTAGAAGATATCACGATTATATTTATTGTTTAAATTTTATATTTCGCACAGCAAGAAAGCATAAAATATTCACAAAATACAAAGTACACAATTTCTTTCAGATTGACAAGGGCTGTTTTTTGCAAAAAAGAAGAAAAGAACTTCAATTTCAATTATAAAGAAATGAAACAAAGAAAAAATCCGATTTCAATTATACAAATACAGCATTTTCTTGTAAGTTTCACATTTGTACGTGCTTTGCGCTCAGCATTTTTGTTTCTCACTTTTATTTTTGGACGTTAATGAAACCGTAGATTAATGAAACAAAAAGCGATCTGAAAGAAAATTCACGAAGTTCTTCTTTAGTATCAACGCAACAACAATGCATTTTCTCCCCTGCTTTCATATATTTATAAACAATCTATGAAGCTAGTTGTTTGTGTCTTTGCGGGGAGAACGAAGAAAACAATAGTTCTGCCCACAAACAAAACAACCCAGATGGCAGCAGAACAGAAGGCCTATACTAAGAAAGATTGTACAACACACTATTATATTGTGCGCGGTAGCTATAGCGGTAGGGTGAAATAAATTTTCACAAGGAAACAAAAGGCTTATTAATACCAGCTATAAGCGACGCTGCTTCGACAGACATTTCTAATGATTGCACTGACTCCATTATAAACGTAACACCATAACATGACGCAAGCATCCATCAAGTCATTTTTTAGTGCAATAAGTATCGGAAGTAGAGCTAATTCGGAAGCTGTGCCATCGACATCAACATCTGAAGAAGCTGGAGTAGAAACTAAATGTGAAACATCTGATTTCCGCCGTGTTGCAGCCGTAGAAGACCTTGGCGATACAAAGGCCGCTCAGCCGCATCTTGCAAATTTTCCAGGTTCCAAATTTACTGGTACAATTCGACGATTTCGTCCAATATGAGTAGAAAGGGTACGAGAACGACTGAAAATTGCGGCTTGCCTACCTTCCAGGGGCGTCCACCACGTCGTTGTATTGACGTGGTAGGTCGTTGACCCTCCGTGGTAGGTAGTTGACCCCATGACGTGGTGTGGACGTTCGTACAAGACTACGAATGAATTTTGGGTGGGAAAAAAGTGATGACATAATTGAAGAGTGACGCAAATTTAAGATGGCGGCCGTAATAGTCCACGTACTTCGCTTGAGGTGACGTAGGAGGTGTTTGTATAACACTACGTATGAATTTTTGGGAGAAAAATGACGTCATACGGCCGGGACTCGAACCCGGGACCTTCGAGCCGATGGCCTACCAGTCTAGTAAGACTGCCAGTCTAGTAACTTTAGACTCCTGCCCGTCACGATTCGACTTTAGCTGCTAAGTATTAAAATCCACAACCATGCCCCTGCCGGGACTCGAACCCGGGACCTTCGAGCTGATGGCCAACCATCGCAGACTGCCAGTCTAGTAACTTTGGACTTCGACCCGTAACGATTCGGCTTTAGATGCTAAGTATTAAAATCCACACCCATGCCCCTGCCGGGATTCGAACCCGGAACCTTCGAGCTGATGGCCAACCACCGCAGACTGCCCGTCTAGTAACTTTGGACTTCGACCCGTCACGATTCGGCTTTAGCTGCTAAGTATTAAAATCCACATTAACATTTTACGGTAAAAATATCGAGAAATTGAGTTAGTAAAAAAAAGTTACCTTTTATTAAATACATTACGAGATGAATGTTACACCTTTGTTGATTCATATGGAACTAAAATGTTGTTGGTATGATGTTCTAAGTTAAAATATGACACGGGGAATACAAATATGAAACGAGGGACTGTTCACGTGGCTGCTAGAAAGGGGAATTTTATCTGATTTCTATGAGGAAGTAATTGTCTGATTCTTAAAAATAAGACCGTTGTACTTTCCCTTATGTGAAATAAGGTTCTGATGAAGTAAGTTATTATTCGTGTAAAGATGAAAATCTGGTTAGAGGGAGTTCATGTTCTTTTATGAAGACATACTTAATATCTGATTGTAGAATTAAGACTGACTTTTCCTCGTCTGAAATAACTTTTAAAGAAGTTATTATTCATGTAAAGATCGAATCTTTTAAAGCGAAAAGCCATGTAAGTTTTATCTTCTTAAATAGGGCTAGATATAATCTTGACGTCACAGTAGTACTTTCTCTAGGTGAATGATCGAGTTGGTGCAATTGAACGTTGGAAATAAGCATTGCAAGTTGACTCAATGGAATATTTTTCCTGGTAGGTGAATGCTTCCCTACAGGACTTGTTCTGACGTCAAAGGAGAAACTTTTCTATTAAAAGATTAAATTATAATGTACTTGTTAACACTTACAGATGTCAGTGATGAATTAGCAAATAGGAATGGGTGGGTATTTTATTTGAGATTGTTAATGCTTTAAAAGACTGACGTCACTGACAAATGAGGAAATAGCGTTGGCTGCCTGTTTCATTTGAATGAGGCGTGAAAGTTTTAAAAGAAGAAAAAAAATATGCCTTGTGGTGAAATGGTCAGTGTCAGAAAATAACTTTATAGGTCAAGCTTGAATTTCACACTATATAAGCTGAAGCTAAATCATACAATATTCATTCTTAGTTACCATCTGAAACTGACTATATCATAGTTAAGAAGGCACACTATTCGTGAAGTGAATATTCTTCTAGAACATATATTGGTAAGTCTTTTTGTTTGAATCATTGATTTATGACCACAATCATCCACGTAGGTGACCTAGGAGGTGTTTGTATAACACTACGCATGAATTTTTGGGAGCAAAATGACGTCATACGGCCGGGACTCGAACCCGCCGACTTTAGCTGCTAAGTATTAAAATCCATACCCATGCCCCTGCCGGGACTCGAACCCGGGACCTTTAAGCTGGTGGCTTACAACCGCAAACTGGCAGTTTAGTAACTTTGGACTTCGGCCCGTCATGATTCGTCTTTGGCCGCTAAGTATTAAAATCCACACCCATGCCCCTGTCGGGACTCGAACCCGGGACCTTCGAGCTGGTGGCCTACCACCGCAAACTTGCAGTTTAGTAACTTTGGACTTCGGCCTGTCACGATTCGTCTTTACCTGCTAAGTATTAAAATCCACACCCGTGCCCCTGCCGGGACTCGAACCCGGGACCTTCGAGCTGGTGGGCAACCACCGCAAACTGGTAGTTTAGTAACTTTGGACTTCGGCCCGTCACGATTCGTCTTTAGCTGCTAAGTATTAAAATCCACACCCATGCTCCTGCCAAGACTCGAACCCGGGACCTTCGAGCTGGTGGCCTACCACCGCAAACTGCAGTTTAGTAACTTTGGACTTCGGCCCGTCAC
>JAGDQP010046833.1:0-14384 GCA_022664845.1 Lepisma saccharinum
TATATACAAGGAAGCAATGTTAATTGTGGTAATGTGAACGTTACAGTCGAATCTTTATTCAGAAATAAACATTTCGAATCATATTACAAAAATGTATGCTCATAGTTTCGTAGTTTTAGCAAAATGAGATTTTTTGGGCTTTGTAAGAAATTATATCTTTCAGCTTGAAACTTTGTTTAGCTTGATTTACACTTAGCCGAGCCAGCTTTTCGTCCAAAAAGTATTTCACACTTTTTTTTTTGTAAAATGTCATCCCAAGTAGTTTTGAAAGAACGTGTAGTGAAGAGCTGCTCTTTCAGAAAGAATATTTAACATTTTTTTAAAAACAAGAAATCAGTAAATTGCGAATACCCTAAGGTTTATTCATTGTTATATTTTCTAGAACACGTATACCTTCATCGTGACTGGCCGAAGTCACAAAGTTACCAGACTGGCCCATATAAAACAAAGTTTACCAAGTTTATGTATACCTTCAAATAACTATTGTTCTAATCAAAGCAACTAAAGATGACCTAAATTGCTTTGTTTAGCGTATGCCTGGTAATTGTACATTATTTTAATATTATCAGAGTAATCTGATGAAGTTTTTCCTTTACAGAATAACCTTTTATTGGAAAAAGAGTTGGGACGCAATTTGTGCAGCAAAACTAATAATAAAACAACTTGAAGACATCGTGGAGCGCAAGCAGATGAATGTTTGGCGTAAGCCGAAGTTTCGTGTGTTGTGTTATATGGACAAATGAACTAATTAATTAACAAAATGAGATATATTTGTGATTCAAAGATTTGAGTCAATACGTCTGTATTGTGTAACACAAAAAAGTTTTGAAGTTTCTGTGTTTCAGATGTATGAAACATACCAAATACACTTAGTACAATTCTTATAGTTGGTGATTCAAGTATTGCGTATACAAAATCATATTATTTAAAAGAAGCAGTACTAAGCTAAATATTTTATTGCTGTCTTTCTACGGATTTGCTGCTTCTACATTTTATTATGTTAAAAAATAACATGACAAATTCAGCAACACTGTTCAAAGTTACTGTGTATGGTCTACTGGACTGAAATAAATATTTTTTTTAATTTGTTACCGCAAGGTGCTGAAAATAGAATGTTGGTAGCAAGGCAACAAAGCAAGAGTATATAGTTTATCAAAATGGTGTGCTCCCGATTTCTTAAAGCAACACCACAATGGAAATTTAGACATATCCTTTGGCAAATTAGAAAGTTTCTACCGACAATTGATTTTCAGTATCTTAGGTCCCTTCTACACAAGTGGAGAAATCGCGGCCATTTTATCGCGTGCAAACTGCACCTTCTAACAAAACCCATGCTTTTTAATCTGCGTGTCAAACAGCGCGGTGAAAACGCATGTATAAATATGTACATTTAAAAGCATGGATTTGGTTAGAAGGTCTGATTTGCACGCGTTAAAACCGCTGCGCTTTCTACGCTTGTGTAGAAGGGGCCTTAAGCATTTATTGACTTTGCAGTCATTTATAACCTGAATATTTTATTTACTATATTACCAATATTAAATGGTATTGTAGTGTTTCGTCGCAAAATTGTACTATGTAATTTCATCGTCATTTTTATTAGAAATTATTGTATGTGGAGCTGGTGGAATGAAATTCCAATAACAGTTTCCACAAAAGGTTAAATACTTCTCGTTGTATAGTACATGCAAATTCGGCCTACCAAGTACTGTATTTATATCCATCATGTAACACGATTATACGTTATGAAATAAGTTATAAATTCTTAGTACGAGTATTAGAACGAAATTTTAAGACAACCCGTTTGCTGGTAAAATTTTAGATTCTTCTCTCGTCCTGAAGTATTTAAGATTGTTGAAGGTTTTTTTTTACTGCTACTAGTGCGTTACAAATTTTAGCATTTTGCATATGGACGTTTATAGCAAAAAAAAAAGTCGTTGGTCATAGCAGATAATGATGGATATAAGTACTGTACTGAAGAAGGAAATTCACACAAATCGAAGCCAAAATTTTCACTCGGTAAGTGCCTTTACTTCCTTTTTCTACAGCTTATTGCCAAAGGTTTTTTGTTCCTATCTGACGCCTTTTTGGATCTATGCCTAATTTTACGTACACGACGCAACATTTATTGAGAAATAATTGCTCTAATTGTTAAATACACCGTAAAAATAACTTCTACCGTTTTGTCAAAAGGCTTTTAGAAAATGTTTGTCATAATCTGCTTTCTTGCATTGAGATTAATTTGCCCTTTAATTTTGTTGCTGTTATTTAATATTATGTTTAACTATCTGTAAAGTGCCAAAAGTCACAAACTCTTTTTGGTTGACAACGGCATTGTTTTTGAATTTGCATATTTCAGCGTCGTAGTTAAATTGGTAGAGCATTGACTTCTCATTTTGAAGGTATGGAGTCCGCGTCCAGATGCCACTCTTCCTAACGAGTTAGTCTCAGTCGCGCAGGCACCATGAAAATGGTCAGGTCTGATGTGTTTGGGAATGAATTGACTGATTTATTATAACATCCTTAATGAGATGGTGGGCTAAGAATGGGACCTACAGTTCTCGGTAAAGTAGGCTGTGCATAATTGTTCAATAGACTAGCGGGAATCTTACACCTGTGACTACGTGCATGAAAAGCGAACACTTAACCTCTCAGCCATCCTGAGAATGTACGAGAATCTAATATATTTTTAAAAAATCTCATTTAGTATTCTGTTAGGGTAAAGATAAAGATAAAATGAATTTTATGGGCGGTAACAGCACTATGGCTTACGCCCGTCCCGTATTCTGTTAGGAGTCTAAGGCTTCTACACCAGCGGGGAAAGTGCAGTGGATTTACGGCAAAGAAAACTTGTCTACACGAGCGTTTTCTCCGCGCGGTTTGAAATTTTTAAAAGCATGGGTTACGAGGTGCGGTAGAACTACATCGTTTTCCCCGTTCGTGTAGAAGGGGCCTATAGTCTCGCGAGTGGTATTACATTTTGTGATCTTGAAAATGCTTTATATATATTCCAAATCTTTGAAGGTTACAAAATTTTAACCAAAGTTCCGTCGAGGAGGAATGACAGGTTTAAGTTTCTGGTAGGTAAAAATTGCATTTAAGTAAATGCACAAGTAATTAGTCAAGACGTGTTGAACAATTTTTTCGTAATGTAGCTGAAAAAAATTCTCAGAAGTATTTGCTGCAACAACGAGAATTACAGCAGAAAAATCTAGCAATGGTTTGTGCATCTCGGAGTAAGTGAAGGCAGGTGCAGATCCAAGCCAGCGACAGATTAAGGAAAACTTGTTTTTGTAAAATTATTTAAATGTTTTTGGCAGCCCTTTTGTTAAATCTTTACGTACTGTAAACTGGGTGTATCTTTAAAGGTAACATTGGCCCAATTGAAGAAAAAGATTTGAAGGGGAAGGGGGAAGAGTGCTTTCAGTCCATGCAACAAAATTGTTCAGGTGACTAAAAACAGTGTTGTTTTTAAAGTGTGGTGTAATTACACTGTTACAAACTTAATTTTTAGTTTACTTTCTTGATGGAAACTTAAAAATAAGTTTATAAGAGTGTCACATATTAAAAGAAACACTTTTGTTTTTTGTCTCCGGAAAAATTTTGTGGCATGGACTGAAAACATTCTTCTTTTCCCCCTTCCCTTCATGCTACATGTTAGTTTCTTTCACTTGGAATACTTCGATCCACAAAATTTTGTACTGAAAGAAGGAATAATTACCAGGTAGCATGAACCTATTTTTCTTCCATTGGGCCAATGTTATCTTTAAATGGCCAAAGTATACCTACTTTACGGTAATAGTTTCGTAAATTTACAATGCTGTAATTTTGCAAAAAGATTTAAGATATGTGTGTAAATTGAAGTACGTAACTTTATGTAATTCTATTTACAGACTTTGTAAGAATACATAAACTAGGTAAAGCTATGTACATAATTTTAGGTAATTCAGTTTACATAATTTTAGGTAATTCAGTTTACATAATTTTAAGTAATTTAATTTACATAATTTTAAGTAATTTAGTTTACATAATTTTAAGTAATTTAGTTTACATAATTTTAGGTAATTTAGTTTACATAATTTTAGGTAATTTAGTTTACATAAATAATTGTAACCCGAATTATTTAAAGTTATGTAAATAGCTTTACCTAATTTATGTATTCTTACGAAGTCTGTAAATATAATTGCATAAACTTACGTAATTCAATTTACACACACATCGTAAATCGGTTTGTAAAATTGCAGCATTGTAAAATTACGAGACGATTACGCAAAGGTTTAGCAAAAGGGCTGCCAACAAATTTTTTGTAATTTTACATAAAAAATTCTTACAGTGTAATTCTTGAAGCATCATGATTTATTTCGTTACACAAGGTTAAATATAGAAAGCGAAGCTATTTCTATGGTGACAAGTAATTTTGATAGGCCACATTTTCTGTCGATATAAGGCAAACAATTTTATATTTTTAACCTCAAACAATTAGAATGTACTTTTATTCGAACGTGCCTTATATTGAAGTAATACGTATGGGTATTAGATAAAATTATTATAATTAACATACTGCATTTCTCAATATGAATTTGCTATTCGACAGACTCTCCTAGAGAACCATTCTTTCATATAAAAATACTTGGTTTCGAATGTTTTCATTACTTTTAATAGCCATGCATCTATAGATGCGAAAGGTCTCAGGCTGCTCATATTCATGCTTTGGGATTGTCCTGTGGATTTGTACGCGTATACTTTTCCGTGTATTTTGTTTAATCATCTCTTAGATAGATTCTTTCAACACACTTTTGTCAGAATATCACTTAATCTATGTAATAGAAATGAAAATACATTGGTTTCTCATCACAACAGGTAAAGGTTACTGTACCAGAGCTGATTATTTTTGGCCCGACAATATAGAGATAACCTGTACAGAATTTTATTCTACTACTTCTATCTCAAAGGCAAGAGTTACACCCAGCGCAGTCATATTAGAACACTCTTTGTAGAATTTTCAAATTTAAATAAAAGAATGTAACACTTCTATTATCTTTTTCTATAAAGTGAAAAACAACATAAATCTCAGTAAATTAATAACAGTATATTATCTTTATTTTGTTGCAGATCAATATATTTCAACCATGAAGACATCGTTACTTTTATTGCATCTTCACTTTTGGATACCTATTACGTTGTGCAGAGTGCTGGATTTGTTACCAGATTTGAAAAACTATACTCACCATGAAGAAAAGAACGTATTCTGGAAGGATGGACTGCATTTAGAAGGAAAGCGCTTGAAGTTAGTTTATTATGGTTATGAACCTTACACTGTTATTGACAACGGCACCTATGACGGTTTTGATTACAAAATAATGATGGAGTTTTCTAGAAAATATAATTTCACTTGGGACTTCGTTGAAAGTCAGTGGCTAATTGATACAGCTATCAGCAATAAAACGTCAATTCCAATTTATCTTGAGAAGCTCTATACTAGGAAGTACCACGTTATAATTCCGGGTCTGTTTATTACTGAATTCAGATCCAAATACACAGACATCAGTGTATATTATATACAAGGAGGAATTAACTTCCTTACTCCAAAACCTGATCGTATTCAAAACATTTGGTCAACATTTTCACCATTACAGAAAGACGTGTGGCTATACGTTCTTGTACTTTCTTTTACTTCGTCAGTTGTATTTTACGTATCATCAATAATTCAGCAAACCTTGTATCCAAAACGCAAGATAAATCCATATATTCGATATTCCTATTCTTTAGTGAATTCTGTGGGTGTTATTTTCGGTACTGTACTTCCAACAATAAGGATACCTGCTATTAGGTATCTACTAGTGTTGTTATATGTGACTTCGACCTTAATAACAACTGCCTATAACTGTGAACTTGTGTCTTTCTTAACTATTCCTAAGTATGAGAAACCAATCGATACATTAGAACAATTTCTCAGTTCAGGGTTAGAATGGGTAACTGCAGTGGATGGTTGGATAGAGCTCTTTCAAGGCTCCACAGACAGCAGGATAGTAGAAATAAGTGAGAAATATGTCTTGGTTAACGACGTAGATAAATTTAACAAGTTAGTGAGTAGTAGGCAAGTAGCAATAATAGCGGAAAAGCTTAGTTCTGGACATATTTGTGCTGTACATTTTCTTCGAGATAACAGTGCTCTCAGGAAACTGTACTTAATGACAGAAAGTGTGTTGAATTACAACGTAGGCTTCTTGTTTGCCAAAGGATCATTGCTGTTGACGATTTTCAATAGATTTCTTGGACGTCTTCGTGAGTCCGGAATTATCAGTGAGTGGGAAAGAGATGTAGTTTACAAGTATCAACCGAAAGAATATTCGCTGCCTTTTAAATATGCTATTTATGATCCCAGTCTTGTTAGACCGTTGATTATCAGCGATATATACGGTGCCTTTATTGTGTTTTTCGTTGGATTTTGTTCCTCATTAATAGCTATAACTGCTGAAATAATACTGACATACATTCTAACTAAACGAATCGGTTCTTTTCAACCGAAATATCTGTAATTTTACATATTAATTCAGATAAAACATTGACTTCAAGGACTAGCTGCTCATATGAAAAGAGCACAAATTATATAATGTAACAAACGCATTATTATTTGTTTATAATGGCTAAAAAGATAATGTCACATCGGTCAACAACTGGTTGTAATAATTGGTACAATATTGAAGCGTTATTTAGAACAATAGCTCATGTGTAAAATAATTGTTTCGAGGAAAACGAAAACCAAAGTTCGTGTTACTATATATTTCAATAGTGTTTTACGTTTTACATTCAGAGAAAAATTAAAGAAATAACTGAAATATTAACTAATAAGAGCCCAAGTGTCATAGATGGGATTCAAAAATGTTCTGAATTGGATTTTGAAATTTACAGTTTTAATCCTGAAATCCAAGATGTGGTGGTACGAAAGAACTTCAAGTTGAAAAAAATAACAGATTTTCTCTGGTGATTCTGAAGGAAGTAAAGTTGGATTTTGAAGTATAAAAGTTTGAAAATAATTCCACAATAGCTGCACAGATTCCAAAATCTGACAGCGCTTTCGAAAGGTGTCGAATTTGACTCTGAAATAAAAAAAAGTCTGTGTTCCTATAATAAAAATGTTGGTAGGTCAAGGAGAATTAATTATGAAAAAAATGTTCGATTTTCATTATATTTCTTATCTGACCTTTCATAGGGCGATGAGTTCCATTTTGAAATGAGAAAATATATTTCGACATCCAATGCGGAAGCAGTACGGAACGGGTTTCTTTTAAAATGTGTATAAATCAAGACTTATAAGTTCAGTTTAACGTATAGTATTTTAAAATTGTACTAGGTAGTTTTAAAATGCGTTTGGACTAGGCATCCTCAGCCCAACTATGAAAAGCAAGATATACCAAAATGATAACTTAATATTCAGCAAAAACAAAGGACTAGCGTGCGCAACATTTTTGAAATGGGGAGGGGGGGGGGGCGCAATAGGTAGTTTTTAATATTTGAAGAAATCAGTTCTACAAATAGTATAGTAAGAAAATCTCAAAAATACATTAAGTGTAACTATACATATAATTTAGAAATGAGAATGAATCACCAACTTTAATGTGAACAAGCAGTCAAAAAAAAATCCCTCACAGTATGCTTTATGGATACTATGAAAAATTAGGAATGAAAACGTATCAACAGATGTAGCCTTCGTTTCCCTGGGTAAATCAATTTTAAATTTCCAATACTTTTGTCTTCACTTAATCTGTACGCGAGTCCCTGCTCCACGAATATGAACAAACAATGTTGAAATCTATCTTGTGTCAATGTTGTTCTCAATTTGGTATTCACAATTCTTAATTTTGAAAACGTCCTTTCAGAAGATCAACTTGTTACATGAATAGTCAGGAACAGTTTTAGAATATTAATAGTACATTTCATCATATTTTCAAAATTACACTTTTGAAGAAGCTCGAAGAGATTCCCATCTAGCTAAGTTGCATTCTGCTTCTAGTTCTGGAAGACTAACTTAAAAAAGTAGAAGTAATCTCCATTTCTTCTCTATCTGCTGATAGTGCTAATAACTTCCCTATTGACTTGATCATACCTGTAACTTCCAACGAAACTCTTTCACTGAGTCCACGTAGCAAACAGCAAATTAAGGATAGAAAAGATTGTCACGAAATTCTTCTTCTTTTTTTGGACGAAAAGTTATGCTCTAATTCGTCGTTGTCAGCAAGCAATCTTTTATTTACCCTCTTCTTTTTTCTATTCCCTCTTTTGACACGTCTCTTCCACTTCTAAATAAATATCATGAAAATACTCCCCATTCTACGCTTCGTCGAACGCAAACTTCAAATGGAAACCGATTTGACAGTTGTTATGAAATCCTGGCTGTCGGGGTTTAAAAAATTTGCTTGCTTTTAAGATCGTTTGCAAAATAGGATGTATTATTTGCATGGATAAAATGAAACTGAAAAGCTAATCTTGACACTAAATTCTCTTCTATTATTTTAGCATCTTGCTGATGTGTCGACGCAGGTATTTGATGTAAAACGTGAACGATAGAATCAACATTTTCTTTCACTGATGCCACAACTTCAGCTCTAAAAGCCAATGTAATGTCTGAAAGTGAATTTCTGGAAAAGAGTTAACGGTTGATTTCTTTCTGACAACCTCGAAGATAGCGTGATTATATAGAAGCTTCACCCCCCACAAATCGTATTGTACTGAATATTATTTATATATATATATGTGTGTGTGTGTGTGTGTGTGTGTTGAGGCAGTGAGCATAATAATAAACATTCACAATTTTCGAGTTCATGGTTTTGCACTTCGCTTGTATACCATTTAATTGCGCCGGTATCGTTGATACATTATCAAAACACACGGATATCACTCATTTTCAAGGAATTCCAAGATGTTTGCGGTACTTTTCAAAGGTATTGAAAGCACTTTGGACATCAGCCTTTCACAGCTTAAAAGAGTCCTATGAAACTTCAACAGGTTTGCAGATAAGTACATTAAAATGGGAGCTGTTCACTATATCTACATCTACAATCAATAGTTTCATCAGATTTTATACTCGCAGCTTTTCCATTAATTTCATCTTTCAGCTTCACCATCATGACATAGGAAATTGCTTGCAGAATGTCGTTTTGACTACGGTTTCTTAGATGCAATTTTTCTTTGCTATATTGATTAAATTTCGAAACTTCGAATCAAATCTCTTTAGGCAGTCAACAAGTTATAGAACGAGTCCATCTGAGCGCTGTTTTCAGATTCATCATGGCCTCGCAACTGTTTACCATATCTAGTTTTTTCATTATTTCGCAATGTACGAGTATGATTTCTTTCTCTCTTTGTAGTAAAAATGTTTTTACCA
The DNA here is from genome assembly GCA_022664845.1 of Lepisma saccharinum. Taxonomy (NCBI): domain Eukaryota; kingdom Metazoa; phylum Arthropoda; class Insecta; order Zygentoma; family Lepismatidae; genus Lepisma; species Lepisma saccharinum. The sequence continues at coordinate 9,383 of JAGDQP010046833.1, forward strand.
CAAAGAAAATCTGTTTTCGCTTTGGTGCAGTTTTTATGAACATTAGACGAGTTGTGTGCTCCAAGGCTTAAGTTTTCTTTCAATTAGAAAATCCACTACTGTTGAAAGCATTGTCTAATATTCCATGGCAGGTAGGATCAGGTGACGCAAAAACCTCTTAATTTTTTAACTGTCGTTTCTACTACAGTATACTCAGATCCGTCCGCAAAAAGATTTGGGAAGGGCAAACTGAAATTTCTTGGGGAGCGGGGAGAATTAAAAACGCAAATAATATATGAGGGGCTCTAACTGTTAGTTAAAATGAAAACCAAAGTTTTTAAGGGAAGGGGAAAGTAAAAAAAAAACACCTAAAGTCCAAAACAAACTTGAAGCTTACAATTGATTTCACAGAAATGAAAATTAATGCAAAATCAACGTTGCCTGGTTAACAGCTAAAGCATGTTAAAAAGCCAGAAAACGGAAAGAACTAACTTGTTAAAGAAGTAAATGCACCTAAACACGAAATTAAAAAAAATAAATATGAGAAGGAAATTGCGAAAATGAAAGTGAAATCACATTTAGCTCAGCATATCAACAGTGAAAAATTTGATACAAAGCGAAGTGAAGGGCAAAATATGCAATATTCTAGCGCTTTCTGGCGTAAAAACACCGAGGCAAAAGGAGCTCAAACCCTTTTCTCATTATTTTTCCGGTTATATTTATCAATGTATATTTACCTTCTAATTCGCTTATTTGACCAGAAACTTTGTTGAGGGAGCAAGGTACGGCTTTCCGGATTCGAAGGATTTCTGGGAGATGCCTTTTCTGCTCACCTCCACCCGCCGTACTGGACTTACTGCATTGCGTATTCTTTTCTGTACCATTTTTCACTTGAAATTTTAACCCTGAATTGGGGGACAGCTGCCGCTGTGCGCAATCCTATGAAAACAAGTTAGGAATTGGTGGTATCATAATAGATTAATTTAAATGTGAGAATGACTCGTGGAGTTTAGGATAACTCGTCAAGGCGTGGCGAAGATCTGGAATTACGTACCATATCAGGGTCATTTTGTTTTTAATTTCTGTGGTTAGGGTTGCCTAGAACCCAACAAATATAATCTTTACCTCAATTATAGGGCAAGTATACTTTAATTTTATATACATATATATATATATATATATATATATATATATATATATATAAACTTTGTTTAAACTAATCCTTTATCTGGATCCATCACGGAACGTTCTTAGTACTTCCAACACACGAATTGCAAAAGAATCTCGTGTAGGTGAGTTGCACGGTTGCATTCAATGCATAACACAGAGTCTTTTCATGCTGAATCTTCACCATAAATTCATTTCTTACAGAGTTGTCACATGAACACGAAAATTGGTGGAATTCAAAAATGAAACCCGAATGTTCATTTATAATTATCTAGGGAAAGAGGGATCATAGGCCTATAGGCCCCTTTTCCAAAGGACTCCTCAATTGAAGCTCCTAAGAAATTATTAGATACTCTACGCTGTTACATTTTGTGCATTTTTAACATTAAAACACGTATTTTCATTTTGAATATATCTTACCCCAGTATGGTCAAAAGTCATTCTAAACACAGTCCAGTGTTTTTATATTGCAGACTTTACACCCCGTCCACCGTATCACTCATACGCCATCATATATTTGAAGTGAACGTATCGTTTGCCACTGTTCTCATTCGTGGTGTAGAAATAAGTCGCTGTGTGCACGAAAATACACGCTGTTCTCACACGCTCGTTTGCGCCGAGTGTTAAACAGATAAATCAGACTATGGGAAATTATTACTTGATTTTGATAGTAGATCATTCTGGAAAGAAAGCAAATAGTAACTTAACTATTCATTGATTGGAATGAAAAACGTAGAATTGATTCGATTTCTATTGTTGTCATTTCCAATTGAGTTCATGGGGTAAGATAAATGATTGAGTTGTGTCAGATGAGATGTCATTAACTCAACCAGGCATATTAGATGATAGCAAAAAAAACTTAATCCGAACGTACCAACTTCAGGCTGTCATCTTGATGTTCACAGTCAGAATTTAGGAGAGTGCTATGAATACGTAATTTAAATATTGATGTGCTAATTTGGTTTTAATAAATATACTGTTAATTATGCAATACAAAAAAGAGTAAAACCTTAGTTTTTTTTACAAGCCGATCACTTTAATTTCAAAACTTTCCTACTCTTTTAAATTCTGATTGTGTACACCAAGATAGAAGGCTAACGTTTTACTCGAATTAAGTTCTTTTTTCAAGTTTGTCCCATCACCACATTCTAATGTTTTTGGTTGAGTCAATGGCGTCACGTCTGACACAACCTACACTGTAAAAAAAAACCACTTTTTAACACTTTTTTGAACACCTTTGAGTACTTTCTGGAAACGACTTTAGCTCACTTTCGAACACTTTTATAGTGTCCAAAAGTGAAATAAAGTGCTATGAAAGAGTCTCAAAGGTGTTCAAAAGTGCTTTAAAATTGAACAAAAGTGTTTCCTTCATAGTGCTACAAAAGTGCTGAAAAGTGCAAAGAAAGAGCCCTCAATTTTAATGTGTTCCAAAAAGTGTGTTTTGGAAACTAGTTTCTACTACTTTCAGAACACTTTATTCACTTCCAAGCACTTTTGAAACATTTTATGAGCACTTTCTTACACAATATTACGTGTCATTAAGATATTACGTCAGGACGTTTTTGGTCAATTTAGACCCCTTCCCTCTTAGTAAACAACATTAAATAGATGCCCTGTCCTAATACATAGATTCTCATGTAGGTGGGAGTGATGGTTTATATGGGGAGGGGTTTTGCTGCAGGGTTGGCTGGTTTCAACAAGTTTTTTTTTCAAAATATCAATTGGTTTAAACCAATAAATAAATAAATAAAAGCAAAAATGCCACAAATAGTGTGAACTTCATGGTGACGATTTCACATATTAAACCATCTTCGATAATTTAATATAATTTTCGCCTTGTAATCAAGGGATCCCGGGTTCGAGTCCAGGTGCAGGACAATTTCTCTCAGGTGCAAATCGAGTGCTGGTTCGGATTCCACTTTGTGCTTTAGCTGTAGGTCCTGTCCTTCATAACCTCGCTGCTGCATAAGAACTTTAAGGAGAAACTAACTTATTTCCATCCATATATAATATAAATAAACAAAGCAAAGCATTTAAACAAAAAAGCTGTTTTTTTTGGGGGGGAGGCAGTTCTTGCCAACCCTGGTATGTTACCATTATTTTGTTTAAGTTCATATTTTTTCCTAGATTATTATTTAAAGGCTGACAATCTTTATATCCCTCTAGGACTCGAACTCTACCACTTCGAAGAACCTGTAGCTACTGGCCGATTTATCATTTTTTTCCGAGACTAATATCAAGGAAGTTGAAGTTGAAATTGAAAATATACAGAACTGTCATTCTGCAGGTAATACTTTAACGTTGCGAAAGTTGGAGTACGACCTTAGCAGATGAACATAAATTACGGATGTTTGAAATTAAGGTCTCGAGAAAAATATACGGGCCAAAACGGGATGAAATGACTGGAGAATGGAGGAGACTGCATAATACAGAACTCCACGGAGTGTACGACTCACCTAATGTTGTAAGAATAATTAAATCGCGACGACTAAAATGGGCAGGCCATGTAGTTTGGATGAAAAAAAAAAAACAAAGACTATATTCCATCTTGATTGGAAAGCCGGAGGGAGAGAGACCTTTGGGAGGATTGAGACGACGTTCGGTGGACAATATTAGAAGGGATCTTGCAGAAATAAGTGTCTGTAGTGAAACCTGGCTTGATCTTGCCCAGGATAGAGCCCGATGGCGATCGCTTGCTACTGTGACGATGAACTTACGAGTTCCATAAGCCATAGAGCAAGTAAGTAAGTAAGGATAACATCATTTTTCAATACAAAATAAGTTTTCCATCTATACCTCCAATTACCATTTAAAATAATAAACTTAATATTCAGAATTTTAAAATAGAGTATGAAGTGTGTGTAATATGTGAATGATGAACAATGTAAGAAAACAGATGTGTATAAGTTGGAAGCAAACAAATATAAATAGAGACATAAACACATATAAAGTAACATAAATATAACAACAATTAAACACAAATAAAACTATTATCAATAAGTGTATAAATAACTATGCATTTGTTTTCCGCTCAAGTTTGTAATAAATTTGATTGAAAATAAAAAATACCGCCCCCCCAACCGCGGAAACAGGGCCCAGGCTTGTATCCGGGAACTGGGCCACAGAAAAAATCTCCAACTTCCTCCCCTTTTCTTTGCTTCTTTTTTTTAATTCCTTTATTTTTTTTGTAGGGGAACTTTTGTGGAAACATGTCCTTATAGACTCCGTGTCTCAACGCCGAGTCTGGGGTCGAGGCAGGGACTCTACCCTGGGGATGGCCTACCCCAGTTTCATGGAGAACACGTTTAGTTCGTTGTGCCCATCAGGCTCGCGAAGTGAAATTGTGCAAATGATGAGGGTATCTCAGGTTCAAGCCGGGATAGGTTGGAGGAGAGGATGTTTGAAGTAGTTAGTAGGTACCACCCCAGCATTTGATTGATATGACTGAGGAAAATCCTGGAAAACCTCAGTCAGAATAGGCGGCCACTGAGAACGTTCATAGGACCTTCCGTTTGCTAAGCCAACCAGAGCTTTAACGAGTCACAGGGTCAATCGGGTCATTGAGGTCAAGTATGGGACCGGGTCTAGGCATCGGGCCCGGTCTTACCAGATTTAGACCCAGTAACACTGGGGACAAAGAAAGTTTTTTTATTAATTCCTTGGGTTTGAATAGTGTTCCTTTCAGGTGTGACCAGGACCGAAGATGTTACAAGAGAGAACGAAAAATACGACGACAAAATTTCCAATTAATCATATTTCGCAGACCGAGTCAATCTGGCAATTCTATTCAAAGTTCGAACCGGGTCACCTACATTCGGGTTAGGCCGAGTCACTAAGAGTAAGCCGGTTTCAACTC
>JAGDQP010046834.1:0-15189 GCA_022664845.1 Lepisma saccharinum
ATCACACATACTAATCTCTTATAAACATTAAGTTATAACAAAACGGCAATCACTAATGTATTTTTGCTAAAATTCTAGGCCAGATTCATATACTCGTATATTACACGACTCTGTTTCTTTTAACAAAAATCAAACAGGATTCAAGATGCTAGACATGAAAAAAGTTCGCTCTAAGGGATAGTGTCTTCCATCCCGTATCCATTAATGTGTGCTCCTTTTCCATTCGTTTAATCACTTCACAAATAAACGGGTGTTTTTAGATTTAGATCACACTGTAAGTATTTATTTTATGAATCATAATATTTACTACTGTGCCCGTCTTTATACGAAGACACTTGTAGTCGCGTTTTACGGATTTTCCTATTGTTCTAGAAATACTGGGAAAGTCCCCATTAAAGCGTTCGTTCAATATTTTCTATAACGTAGGGTATGCTACGAGATAATTTTACGTAATCTTTTATCCTTTGGAACATTCAAAGAACATCCACAATTCAGTTGGGCTTATTATGTAATGTACTAGTTCCATATGAATAAAGCGTGATATTCTGGTAGATTAAATTTAGATTGACATTTGAAATATCAAAAACATTATTACTAAGATTTCATGGCTTAGTATATTCTTAGGAGATATTCCGGAAATTCCGAGCTTCAATATCCTTCCAACATTTTAGAAACAAGTTAAGATTACTCTTATCCTAAATGTTCTGTGATGTTCTACGCACATTGTAGATCTATATAAATGGAATATTGCTGGAATATTCTGTGCATTCCTCGGCGAGGATTTTCAGATAGCTGTTATGGTCTTTCTCTAGGTACCATACTGGAATTCATTTGATGAAACTATGAGGAAACCCTTGAAAACTTCAGTCTGGATGGCCGACTGCAGGAATTGCTTGCATGCCTCCCAAATGCTGATCCGAAGCATTACTATTATTGAGGCGCACTCAGTCTTCTATCAAATTGAGGACCTTGGTATTCCTGGGCACCTTGAGAGGTAAAGGCGGTCGAGCGTAGGATGACCACCCCTTCTCAGTTCGTGCCATACGTCGAGAATGTGTGGAGCGCTACCTCCACATTCACCATACGCCGTGTACGGCGCGTGCGCATGTACATGGGGATAGCTTTACCTTTATTATTATTATTATTACATTATAATAATTCCATGTCAAATTACGAGCATATCGACTTGACCGTTTCTCATTAGAATGAAAGTATGAGGAGTTGTTAAGAGCAAGGTTTTAAGCGTAGCTGTAAAATATTTTCGTCCTGAACCTTCCTGGTTCCGGAGATACATCGATTACATTCTTCAACATTTCTAAAAAGAAATTATACACATGAAAAGGGGCTGTGTTAATTCAACACTTTTCAGTATCCTAGAGCGACCATCACTGATTGGTGTTAATTCAACACAACACACGGTGTTGATTTTGGTGATTCAGTACAATAGGTGTGATGTCAATGCTAATTCAACACAATGAAGGGTGTCATATACTAGTACTATCACTATTGAATTACCGAAATCACTCAACAAACGGTGTTGCTTTCGCCCTGAGACACCGATAAGTTGAATTAACACAGCCATTTTTGCAATGCATCTGAATATGCTAATACCCCCAAATGGAAGAAATCTCGATAGCCCATTTAATTTGTCTCACATAAATATTGTGCATGGTGCAATAAAATAATATCTGAAAACCAGTATCACAGTCACACAGTAGCATTTTTTTCGTTTCGTTTTTTTGTTTTGTAGAACAAGCATAAATTGATGTTACTGGTGTGTTTAAGTGTGGTGTGGACCTGGTAATTCGAGTCAGGTTGAAAGCGTAGTTTCAAATAGTTAGTTAACTTCAAGCGTAGTTAACTTCATTAACTCGCAACGGCAAGTCATAAGGCTAACGTTGTTTAACACCTGTACTGAATTTATCCTCTGATGCCTTACTTTCTTACTTTCCATAGTCTGAAAATCTAAATCACTGTCAGGGCTAAATATTCTGTGCTAAAAAAGACATTATTCGTAACGTTTTATCCTATATAAATGGAACTCCTAATTTCATTTTTCTTTGAATCGACAGTGAAGGGCATAGGGGAAGAATGAATGAAGAAAGTGAAAGAGAATGAAAAGGGAAACCTGAACATGTGAAAAGAGAGAAAGTGAAAGAGGAAACGAGAGCAAAGAGGAAAGAGAATATAAACGTGAAAGTGAAAGGAAGGAGGATGTAACCTTGAAGGAGAAAGTAAAAGTAAATGGTCTCCAACAGATATCTAGAAAATGTTAGCAGGTGGTGGAACAAGTCCAAATAAGGCACTGATATAGTGAGGAAAAGTTTACGACTAGTACGAAGATTTTTGTGAACCCAAAAGTTTTAATTTTTACTCAGTAACCTTGAGGTTTAGTTTATCTATATGCGAGAGCTTTGCTATAGGCTGGTTATATCCCCAAGTCAATCATTCATACAGGTGCTTCTGAAATTCTAAGATCTGAAGGAGATTTATCCACTTCACATTTCGGACCTTGAGTAGTCTAGTTGCCACTAACTGATGTCATACTTCACTATTTCATTTGCACGAAGCATCTTAAAATTGACCTGGAATATTTTCTAGCCTTCAAACTTATCAAATGCAATTACACTGTGAAATCATGCCACTACAGATGGAAGAATACGATGTTGGTAGGGGAAAGAAGGATAGAAAAGAACACTGTCCTGTAAGTTGAAGAACGTACTTTTTTTGAGTAATGTGAATGTTCTTGGACCCGTACACTTTGCAACCAGAATTAATCTTAAGTTTATTTTAAATTAAGGAAATTTCTTCAATTTTTTTCTTTTGACTTGTTAAGGTGCCGATATAAGCATAAAAACTAAATATGCAGTGCATTGTGCAATACTGCATCAATGTTATTTTTACATATCCCCAGAGGAGAATACCGTATAAGACATGCGAATGGAAAAAGGCATAATAAGCTATTTTTAAGTAATTTGAAGAAATATTAAATCTTAATATACGTAGAATATACAAGCGTTTCTAATTTTGTTTGTTTTTATTTATTTCCAGTTTGCTTCATCAAAGGCTTCTGCAAAGTCTCAAAATCTGGTTGACCACTCTACTGAAGTCTGTGTCCAATCTTGCAATCCAGCTGATAGCTGTATTAAGACCGTTGCTCAAAACACAACTGAATCGGCCGAGAAATCTTCTATTGAAGCTAAAGGTTTAACTGAATCATCCGAGAAACTTCCCGCTGCAACTAAAAGTCCAACTAAATCACCCGAGAAACCTTCTGCTGAAACTAGTCCACCTGAATCATCCAAGAAACCTCCTGCTCAAGCTCCTCCAGCTCAAGCTCCTCCAGGTGGTTCGCCACCACCTATTTCTGATGAGTTTGCTAAATTCCCTGGAGCAAAATGTCACTATACAACACATCTTACGTTCATTCAACCAGATCTGGATAATGGTATTCCTGCGTATCGAGTGATGAATACTAAGGGACAAATATTAGATCATTCACAGGATCCAAAGGTTTGACATAGAAGGGATGTTCATTTAATTCCCGGATTGCATTTCGTAAAAAAAATATAGGCATATTTTTGCTGTCACCAACTACTCTTTGCTGTCACCTTCAAAGTAGTCCTGTCCGGTAGTCCTGGAACAGTTGTTTCGGGATGCGGTGTGAAGCTCAATCGACGTGCTTTGTTAAATTTCCTGAAACTTAAAATTATAGTTTTTAATTCGTGCAAGGAAAACTGAAATTACAGGAACAAGAAATCATTCATCCTGGAATCATTTCCAATTTAAGGTGGCTTTCAAACTGAGAAACAGAAAGAAGCCACAAGCGGCAAGATCTACCTATTACAGGGATAGATGGGGGACCACATGAATGTTTTTGTTGACCAAGAAGTCTGAGATCTATTTTAACCCATGACATGGAACGTTATCGTGATAAATACGGAGCTGCCCAGAAGCCCACTTTTCTTGCCGTTTTCTACGAACATCACCCTGAAGTACATCGCAGTAAATTCTTTAGCCACACTTCGACCCGGAGCTAGAAATTAATGGTGCACTGAACCGTCACTGTCAAAAAATACAATCAACATGACTTTAACTAGGGAGTGAAGTTGCCTGGCCATTTTTGGTTTTGGAGATTCAGATGTTTCCACTGCGACGACATTTGCTTCGTCTCAGGGTTCTTCCCATAAACCCATAATTCATTATCCGTACAGAAACTGAACAAGAATGTGAGATCTTTGGCGGCAGTTTCCTCAAGTTCTACGCAAACAGTTATGCGATTGTGCTTCTGATCCTCTGTGAGAAGCTTGGGAACAAAGTTTATCTACACACGCATCATCCATAGGTCTTCCCGTAAATCTTATTACACGAGCCAACTGATATATTTGTTTCTGGAGCAATGTTCCGAGAAGCCATTTCCTTTTCAATTTTTTACTCATACCGACTAGGAGAGGACGAGGATCCTCCTCCACAGAAGCTAACTTTTCTGAAGCGCCTATACCACTCGAATGTCGTCGTTCGGCCCATTGCCTTCTCATCGAATTCTATCTTCAACGTATTTCGTACTTTTCTGTGGCCGATTACACCAGCTTGGTACAAAATTAACACTAATTCGCTGTTCCTTTATATCCGCCATTTCACACTGTGGCGATTGACCGTGTATCCTCTCTAAACTGCTTTAAACTATCGGTTCTCACACAACACTGACTGAGACCACCAGCGCGAAAGTGCAGCAACGCCATCTTGAGATGTTGCTACATCTACTAGCACTATGTGATCGGTGATAAGCAAAAGAGTTTTTGAAAAAGCAAAGAAACTTCCCAGAATTAAATGAACATATCTTGTATACTATGTATATTTTTAACTATGTTTTTAACACATACACAGGGTGTTTGAGAACTTAGTACACTACTTTCAGATGATTCATGGCATATAAATAAGTAATAAAAAAAAGGTTCTATTAACATGGGTGAAGTTCCATTTCATTTTGGAGATACAGCGTTTCCAACTTGGAACCCAAGTCGACGACTACAATGGGAAGAAAATTAATAATTCTCACTATATTAAAAACGATGCATTGAATGAAAATTATGTTTGCGGACATTTGTTTTTAATAACATGGCCAGCTTGGTATAACGTTTATTTTTTCATAGAACTAATTCATGGTATTGGATATTTGTCATCCCGTAGTGATAGTAAACAACACTCATAGCGCACACACTGCAGTGTTGCAAATTATGGATAAAACCATTGTTTTCGGAAATTTAATTTAATTTTTAAGTCCTTGAGGCAACTTTGGCTCAGGCCGGATAGTGACATTGTGTTTTCACTCGTGATATTCACCATGTTGTTAGAAACAAATGTCCGCAAACAGTTTCTGATTTATTGAGAATCAATAATTTTCTCCCAAGTGTAGGCCTCGACTTGGGCTACGAACCGCGGTGGCTGAATGGTTGAGCGCTCACCTCTGATGCTATGGGTCTTCGATCCCTGCTCATGCCATATTGGCTTCGAGGTGGACAAACACTGTGTGGAAACGCTATATCTCCAAAACAAAGCGGAATTTCAACCATATTAATAGGAACATTTTTTCTTATTTCGCTGTCATGAATCACCTCCCGAAAGTAATGTACTTTGCTCTGAAACACCCTGTATATGACTCCAAATATATTCCATTTGGAATCATTTATAGCATATTAAATTAATAACTAGTCGTTTCTGCTACTTTAATATTGTATGTCAAAAAAATTCCATCCGTTTTTATAAAACACTATTGCATAAAAACAGTTGAACATATCTAAATTCAATTTTTTTACATATCAATCCAATGCAACAATTTTTAACTTTTCTTCTGTAAAATGAATAATTTTCAACACTCTTTACTAATTTTGCAACGCTGATTTTAAATTTGACCATAGAAAAGTTGTAGCACATGAGTGTTTTGTGTTGTGATGACATTTACTTTTTCTTACAGAAAACATAATTAGATGTTCATGCTGCCTTGATTTCATGAATATTTACACAATTTAAATCACAACACAAGCTAACAAGCACAGAAACACAGTGATCATAATCCTATAGCAAATAAGCTAAATTTGAAGTTATGAAATAATATTTATTTTAAAACTTTGAAGAAAAATTGTAAAAAAAAGGGTTATTTCGAGCCTATATGTTTGTTTCTGAGACTTGAGTCTCACTTTGGTAGAAATCATTAATATCATCTTCTCTGGTACTTTTGTCTCAAGGTTAGGGTATCTTGATAATTCCTCCTTGCGCATCACATACATCACCTAAGGTATCTGCGAAACCGTTTAGATAAAAACGTAGAAGTTGTATTTTTAATGACATTGTGTAACTCTTTTTTTTTTAAATTCTTCATCAGAACCTCCTGCTGTTTCTTCCTATCCATTTGAACAAAACTTTTCACCACATATAGGAAACATTTCCATACTGCAAATGTTTTTCTTGAAAGTAAGGAGGCGAAACATGATTTTCTGATTTCTTTACAATAAAAGTTCCCTCTTTTAACTTGACATCACTTAGATTTGTTAACTTTTTCCTTTAGCTTTTTCAATCTCTAATCGTCCTTCTTCACAGCTTTTACACAGTTTTTCGTAAAATCTAACTCTATGTTAAAAGAGAGCAATAACACGTTTCGAGGATAGACCAAGGGTAAGGAGACACCAGAACACCAATGAGCTTTTTTTTATTTAGGCAACGCTGAGACAACATTATGAGAACCTGCTGATAATCTCTATCACTCACACGAGATTACGGAAGTGTCTTCTTATCCATTTCCTATTTGCAATATTTTCCAATTGCAACATCAAAATCAAGAAATTCACATATTTTAAATATACAATATAAGAGTAAGATAACGTGGAAATGGTATGTGATAGAACATTTAAGAGTTCAGAGTTGAACTCAGATGCAAAAATCAATAAGGATGACATATTTCTATCAATATTATCAAAGCCTTCCTGTCGATTATATGTGATTCCGTAATGATATTAGTCGAGTTACATAGATACGCATAGCACCATATAGAGTGAACTGGAGTATTACCAAACATTTGGGAGACAACAAAAGAGGTCATATGATTTTGATATTTAAGGAATCCTTATATTACGTTCAGTTAAATATTTTCATTATAGAAGGTATGCAAAGTCTTCAAAACAGTTCAAATATTCCCCTACTTCAATATTACAGTTCTTGGCACTAGCCACGAATTGGAATCAACACCTGAACTATTTTGATTCACAGCATTATCATGACAACGAAGCTGTAGATACAGCAAACAGAAACAAATGATTTTGTAGAGTTATGAGCAGTGTTCTTATATCTCTAAGTGTAATTTCCACAATCTTTCATGTATTTTCAAAATGCATTAATTCTTTGATGCAACCATTTCCACACAAAGATCTCTCTCTCTCTCTCGCAGCAAACAAAACCGATGCAGTAGAAAACTTATTGTTGAACTGAAGAACCGAACCTGAGGCTGCTTCTTGGAGAACGATTTTTACCAGTGAACTACCGTGACACGACCAACTATAGTACATATTAGGAGTGTTCGGTATTGAGATTTTCATACCGACTTTCGGTATGTTTTGGATACCGACAATTATCGATATACCTAAATACTGAACGATACCGATATACCGAAGAATATCGATATACCAAACGATATTAAAATATAAAAAACAATGATATTGAGCGATATGGAAGTACTCCTGATTTAGCGGTTGGTATGGTATTCCTTTGAATATGCAAAAAATATATAATTTAGGCGTAATTCTCTCTATTTTGGGTACTTTTCACACCCATACCAACTTTGGAGTTCGACCCTCCAAATCCATTGACCACCTCGCAAATTAATTTTTAAATACGTGTCTGGAAGTACTGAATAGCACCGAATGATATCTGAATACCAAAAAAATGGGAAAAAGACAGGAGCAGGGAATAACAAATCATATGTGACTGCGTGGAAAAGGTGAAATGAATTTTATGGGTGGATATCCGAAGATTCGAAACTCAGATCCGGGTCCGAAGATCTGAAACTTGGATCCCGATACCTGAAACCTGGACGCGAAGATCCGAATTTCTGATAAAAAAAAGGCTTTAGATCCTAAGGGCCATAAACAAAATTCAATTCGTTATTATGATGCATCTGAAACAGATGCCGGGATGGTACATTATGAAAGGCCCTGAACAATACCTTCCCCATCCTCTGTCTACCTCATCCCGACTTGAGCCGAAAATGACAATAGGCTATAAATAAAGTCTATTTAAGTCAATGTACCTCAAACTCGAAATATATGCTATAGAGATAGCTATTGTATTTGATTGTTATTGTTTTCGTGTCCAAAGTTAGTTGATAGGAACATTTTTTAACGTCCTTTATTTTTTTTCTAAAATACATGCTTTATATCTCGATAGCAAATTAATCTGAGAAAGGCAAAGAAGTTTCTGATCTTTTACATCTCTGCATGTTTAAAAGGGGAGGGGAATGACATGTTTCTGTTATTTCCTTTAACAACAGAATGTTTATTGCGTAGTGACTGACAAGCACGCCACAGATAGGAAGCACCTTGCGGGCATTCACTATCCAGGAATCTCAGCTCCGAACAAAGGTGGTAGACGAAACCTGAGAGAAAAAGCTACCTTCAAAAGTAAGGCTTGTTTATTATGATCTTACGATCTAACTTGCGTTACAAGTCGTTACAGGTCATTACATCAGTGACCATAACTTACAGCAGCTACACATCTTAATGGACCAATAAATGATTAAATAGTCTTCGTGACATTTACAGACTCTGGAGAATCACGAGGAACAAAATACACAATTAAATAAAACATTAGTCTCTTATATGAAAACACTTTTAAATCGATTGGTGCACATCTAACAACCTAAGACGCCATCTCTTGTACTCCGGGTAACTATAAACTGGAAATACTGTCTATACACGCTTTAAGAATAATAATTCCATTGCATGTAGTATATTAGGTTATAACTCACAATACGGTTATATATGGCGCCCGAAGGGAACTACCCTGGACAAAGGTTATTTACAAAATTGTGAACACTGAAATATATACATCTAAATGTATACAGGTGCATAATAAAATAATGACAAAATAATTATAGATCACTTAGTCAGAAAATTCTATATGGAACCTTTCACATCTGATGGAGCATTATCCAAAGCCAATCCAATGCAATAATTTCGTACGCCACTAGTGGGTATCCACAATTTACATGCTAATTTAGATTGGTTCCTCACGATTAGTCCAGTTCTTGGATTCATTAACCGCACCACTTTACTACTAGGTTTGCACACACATAAGGACGGACTATTATATAACACAAACAGTTTTTTAGTGAGTTGACGTCCAGTGTCGCTAAGGGGGTAATTGCGCACAAGGTTGAGAAAGCCTGTTTGTGCTTCATATCTTCATATGTTCATTAGATCTTTCTTATTCTCCTCGGAAGTATCTATTGACTGTACGTTACTCCAAATATCTTCCTCACTCGCCGCAGGTTCCGTTCAACGTTGGCGTTCCCAGTTAACTCGCTCCTACAGCATGCACAACGAGACAATTCTACCTTGGGCGAATGCCATTCATCTATCAAAGAATCACGCTTTAATTGAGCAATCGTAAGTCCATATGAGGGATTCCGTTGATGATGTTCGCGAATATCATTCATATAGGTTGTCCTACTATCTTTCAATTCTCGGTTCCATTGAGATGTTAACTCCTGTAAGGATTTAGTTTCACATTCACAACTCTTGATTAGAGAAGTTAGGAACACCAGGATTGATTCCTCATAGCCACACTCGCATATGTACCTGTCATCTTCTTTTCACACTTCCCCTGCGTCTTGGCTTATCACCTGTGGTCTTCCTTCCACGGTTTCGTTGCTAATCCGAGCTAGATCCTTCGATTTAGCTTTACACATGGGTAAGGTTAAAGTTTCGTTGCCTATAAACATCTCTATGGAATCTTCCTTGAAATCGACTTTAACTTTATGGATGTTCATCAAGTCCCGACCAATAAGGATTGAATGATGAAGTCCTTTGACCACATAAACCTTGCAGTATACAGTTCTTTCCCCAATGGTGAATGGCAGGATAGTGAATAATATGACATTCTTCTTTCGAGTTTCCGTATAGTCCACTAACATAATGTGGGAGGACTTTTCAGGCTTGGGATATGACACAATTGAGGAAATCTCCTTCCAAAAGTCCCAGGAGCATAAAGAGACATACGCGCCACTGTCAAATAGGACATCGCAAGCGATATTTAGCACTCGCACTTCCGCTCTGCTAGTTCCCTCGAAGTTCGGGTAAATCACCTCCTGACTGGACATCGAAATACTCTCCTTCCTCGGTATCGTACTCCCACTCCTCAATGTTAATATGTAGGAGACTAATTTTACATCGCGTAAATTTGGAATTGCTGTCCACTTGTAAGCGGGTTTGACAGCAATACTGAAGTGTTTCTGTGAGGTCGACGGTATCATGTTGGTCATCCATATTACCATGGGTCTTTGGTTTGTCTTTATGGTTCCAGCCTCCGACCCTCGAGGTGGATAGCCTATCTAGTTTTCTGAATTTGGGGGAGAAGCGCTAATAGGGTTATACTTGTTCATGCACACATCTCCACCAGATGCTTCGTCCTTCGGTATTTTCGCCTACGATTGTTCACTACTGAATTTTTGAACTCCATTTTCTTTTGAATTGATCTTCCTGTTTCTGCGAAACTTTTTATTTTTCCATCTCCGTCTATAGTTACATGTTCCGTCACCATCTCCAACTTCTTCTATATTAGATTCATTAGATTCAGCTGAACGGATAATGCGGATATCTACTTCAAGCAATTTTTCATGACTTTTTCCACCGCTTCCTTCTTTGAAGAAGAGTTTGCGGTCTTCACATGTATCAAATATCAATTCAAGTCACCAAATAGTCTCCAGCATGTCAGCCAATTTCAAGTTTCTTACGGCTACTAATTGTCTTTGATATACTACAGGCAGCAAAAGTATGAGACTATTACAAATGGATCTTTCACTTGAACCAGTTTCTAAATCTCTCATGTGATTGTAGCAGGATGTTACAAAGTGTTCCACGTTAGTGTCTCGTCTCGGATTGAAAGGAATGGTTTTCAGTCTGTCATATATGTCATGTCATCTGCCTGATAATATGACAAGAATAGAACATTTCATAATTTTTGAAACACGTACATTTGGAATTGAACCAAGATAGTGCTGACTTTTGAAACACGAATGGTAGAATGTCCATGTACCTATGTGGTCCTATTCCAATCAACGAAGCTTCTCTTTCAAAGAGTATCAGGAACGATCGGGCTGACAGTTCCCCATCGTCGCTAGGATATTTGTTAAACGACTTTAACTCCGATAGGTTGATCTTGCTTGTTTTCATTGGGGTTTTACAGAATGTCTTCGGTCCCGGTGAGAGCTTTTTCTTTCCAGTCGGTTTCTGATTTCTGTACTAGAACCATTGGGTCTATCACGGCATGAAGATTCCCGAAAACTTCCTTCAATGGCGCTGATTATGAGACATACTCAACCTTCACAGTGGTTTGTTTTCGGATAACAACTTTCATCGTTAGAAGATGATGACTCGGTGTAATGTCCTACACTCGTGCTGTTGCCATTGTGTTGCTAATTTAATTCACCATACATATCCGTTAGTCTTCCGGGGTTACACGGAGAATAGTCAAACAACCTCCTCCTAAATTCATAATTTTATAAGTGTCTTCGTGCTGAGCGGCAATGCCGACTTGATAGTTCTCTTGATGAAGGATCGATTTGCTAATCAGTAAATTCCGACTTGTGTCTTTCTTTGGAGGAAAGTCCATCCATACAAGCCAGAGAAGATTTAGGTTCTTGATTCATGGGATCTTTTAGACTATTTCGAATCCGTATTTCTGCCACCTTTTTGACATAAATATCTAGCTTTCTATTTATTACGTCAATTTGGTCCTGCAAGGCACTTGACACTTGACCAACCTTTCTTTCACACTGAAAATGTGCTTCTTTGAGGAGTAATTCTTGCTTAGCCCTGCTTAACTCGACAATAGCAGTTGCGCTCCCAGGTACCTAATCTCTCAATTCAATTGCCTTTCTTTCGACTTCCTTCTGCGTGTCATGCATTACTTGATGAGTGAACGTTTTCATCTTCTCTTCGATGAGTGTCATGTTCTGCTCTAGACTGCTATTTTTTGATGATAACCTCCTCATTGGTATTAACTTGTCTACATTGAACGTCCAGTTTGCTCGCTTGCTCCTGGATTTGCTCATTTGTTTTCATTATTTGCTTCACAGCAGCATTCACTTGGTCGGTCAATGCTTGCGACGTTTCCAGGCAGTTATTACGGACTTCTTCCATCTGTTTTTCTAATTTACCTTTTGTGTTCTGAAACTGTTCTTGTACAGTTTCGATTCGTTGAGTTATGGATTCTAACTTTGATCCCATATGACGCATTGATGCTTCTACCCGAGTCAGTGACTCCTCTGTTTGTTTCTACATAGATTCTATACGTTTCTGTGAAGACTCCATATGTTTCTGTGACGATTCCATATGATTCTGTGACGATTCTATATGTTTTAATAACATGGCCAGCATCTGCTCGGTAGATGACGGCTGCATGCCCGAATTCAAACAGGAATAGTCTTTTTCCTTCTCTTGACATGGCAAACATTTCCAACATAAATTGTCGGATACGGTGTCATCATAGTCACGTTGACGCTCCCAATCTTCTAGACACATACTACGTATTTGATGGAACCAACGGTCACATCCTACACACTGGACGCTTCTATCATACGGCAGGTTCATCGCAACATACAACCTCGTCATTATTTTGATGCTCCTTCAACCAATAACGAAGTGCACTTCTTCATCCTGCTCGACGACATGACATGCAATCTTCTTCAGATAAACTATCACACTATAACTGTCACAATTTGTTCATTAAATGAGATCCCTAAAACACTGTATTTAGTTTTTGCATAATATAGTCCTGTTCGAATTAATTCACAACTGAGTTGGCAACACTGAGTCTCATAATCTTAATGTCATGGTGGCTTTGTATGCGCGATGTTGCCTAACCAGCAGTGCAATTGAAGTACACATCATGACTATTAGATATACTTTTCAAACTCCCCTTGAATGACTACTGCAACAGGAAGGACTACGGACGGACTGTCACTGTTTCAGATATTCAAAGAGAAGCTGAATAACCATATTCAAAGGTCTAGGGATTCGAGGAAATTCACTGGATAGGAAGCGCCTTGCGGGCATTCACTATCCAGGAATCTCAGCTCCGAACAAAGGTGGTAGACGAAACCTGAGAGAAAAAGCTACCTTCAAAGGTAAGGTACATTTGTTATGATCTTACGATCTAACTTGCGTTACAAGTCGTTACTGGTCATTACATCAGTGACGATAACTTACAGCAGCTACACATCTTGATGGACCAATAAATGATTAAATAGTCTTTGTGACATTTACAGACTCTGGAGAATCACGAGGAACAAAATACACAATTAAATAAAACATTAGTCTCTTATATGAAAACACTTTTAAATTGATTGGTGCACATCTAATAACCTAAGACGCCATCTCTTGTACTTCGGGTAACTATAAACTGGAAATACTGTCTATACACGCTTTAAGAATAATAATTCCATTGCATGTAGTATATTAGGTTATAACTAACAATACGGTTATCAGGTATTCCTAATTTTCACAGAAGAATGCCGGGACGATGCTTCTACTAAAGACTTACCGTGTCCCTAATCTCAAAAGAGCGATCGCCTAGGCTTTCCATCCATCCTACTTATGATGGATCCCATTTGAGACCATAGCTGTAAATTAAATATAGTAAATATATATGCAATTAAATTGGGAAAAACAGGTAGTAAGCGTTTCGACCTGGATCACAGGTAGTAAACTTGTAGTAATTACTTCAACGAAAGCGGCCGGTGGCAGCTGAAATTTGTTTCCACTATTCAAATAAAGGAAACGCTGAGACAGCTAACATTTCACAGTAATTGATAAAAAATGTGCAACTACAAGGAAGCCAGAGAAACGCCCGTGGACGTGCTTAGACTTCATGTTTTCAGATAAATACAGAGATTACTTGCAGCTTCCAGTTGTGTCGCGAACTATCGGGGTAGCATCACAAGTCCTAAATTCAAGAAGTCCTAAATTGCACAAGTCCTAAAAGACGAGAAGCCAATTTTCTGGATTTTGCATAAGTCCTAAATTGCATAAGTCCTAAATTGCACAGGTCCTAAATTACAAAGTCCTAAATTGCACGAGTCCTAAATTGCAGAAGTCCTAAACTTATTTTGTGGCGCTGCTATCGCGTCGCAAGCCTGTCTCAAACTTACATTGCTATATGGGAATATGTATTAACTTGAAGATGTCTCAATATTCAGGAGCCTAAATACAACTTTTTTGGTCAATTACATGTGTATTTCATTATGAACTGTTATTAGACTAAGCCTTTATTTAGCTCTTACAGGCATTCTTTATTACTAGATCATTATAGCATTAAATGCCGTTGGTCAGGGAAAATTGTTGGTTTGGAACCTTGAAATCAGGTAAAAAGATGAAAGTCATTTTGTAAGAACACTGTAAGAAACCTCTTTGCAACAGGTATGAGGCACAAGCATCTCACTAACATTTTATCTATTTATCTTGAACTAAGCTCAAACTGTTTTTTTCCCCTACCTTTTGTTTCTATATTAATGAATAGTTTTCAATTACTAACAAGTAAAGTACCCGAAGTGAGGACTCGAGTTGCTCATCAAGTGATACCTTAAATTGAAGCTAGTGACGAGTATAGTACACCTGTGGAATCCTAGCTGCAGAGCTCCAGAAATAAAAAGGTTATGGCGGGTCAATGTTCAAAGAGAAAGCGAATTGTATTGAAACAAGTCAGAACGAAAGTCAGAACAAAAGTCAGAAGGACATGGTTTTGAATTGAAATGCGATTCATATGAAGGAAAGAGGCACGTACAAAGTACTACACATTGATACAATCAATATGTAAGTCATCAATGAAGGCGTGTGATAAGCAGATACTTTGCTCACAATGAGCACACTTGACCAAAGAGATATTCTCACATGAGGTCTTGTAACACTCGTCACGTATATT
>JAGDQP010046835.1:0-15189 GCA_022664845.1 Lepisma saccharinum
TTAACGTACTGTTTAATATTATTGAAATTTAGAGGTGAAGTTTATGGGATTACTAATACCTTTTCGCCCCGTCTAAAAGTGAAAGTGCCTCTTCATTGGAAAATGAAAAGTAAGAAGGTGATTGGTTTCCATCAGTAGCTGCAGGAATAGACTTTTAGCAGCAACAGGCAAACCAGTCTCAGTTTATTATGTCTTCACAAAATTTATTCCGGTGTGATGAGAGTTAATCATCAGACAGTTTTGTTTGTGCGGTGCAGGAAGTAGCATGTCTCGCATTAACTTTGCTGCATATTAAAAATAGGTCCCCTAGTCCTTCGTAGTGACTAGTTTTAATTGTCCTATTAAATCTTCAGTGACAGTGAACACTGGTTCCCAGAGTTAGTCAAACTTTGTTTTATCAAGATGTGTTGAAAGTTGTTTGCATAGTGCAGAAAATATTACTGAATCAAACTTTGTTTTATGAAAACCTGTTGAAAGTGGTTTACATAGCGCAGAAAATATTACTGAATCAAGCTTTGTTTTTTCTGATGGTGATTTAAAATAAATGTTCACTAACTTTGAAAAATTATTTTGAATTAAACGAACATGTTGCTGAAACTCTCTTGTGAAACTGATGGAAAATCTAATATTCCGACTTGTGAGTGCAGGATTATAGTTATTGAAGAATTTTGTATTTGGAACGCCATAGACAATTTTAATTGTTTTAATACATTTTAATTTGTGCTGCCTGTTTTTATAATATTTCTAATCAGTTAGCACACGCTTGTCTCACTTGGGAGTGTAATGAACTTGAACGTAGTGAATTGTCAAATGATCGAACTTGGAACGCAGTGCTTAAACTCCGTAATTATATGCATATATATAATGCTTATTAGCAAAATATGAAAATTCTGGTGAATTTAGAATAGTGAGATTTGAATGTGGATTGCGAAACTTACTTCAACGTAAACTATTTTCAAAATACATATTATACTGTCCTGAAAACACTGACTTTGTTATTTGAACTGTTAGTGTGAAAGAAGATCGATTGTACTTTTTGCAATGCTTTGCTTATTTTAGACTCATGTATATTTCAAACAGTAAAAACCTAGTTATTTTAAAAAATTTAAATTTATCATAGAAAATTTTTCCGAGCATTACAATTGTGAAACGATTAGAAAGTGTAGTGGATTTAACATGAAACATTACTCATCAGTGTATAAATCAGTGAAATACTGGATCTGTTATATCAAAACATTTAAGGAACATATAAATGATCATAATACATTTACTGATTATTATGACATTTATAAGAAACAAGGACATTAACTATTTCAGTGAATATGTTTTTTTAAGAAATGTAGAATTCTTTTTCAAAATACAGAATTTATTGCACAAGTCATTCCAACAATTATTGAACAATAATTTATTCCAGTAAAATCTGTAATTTGTTCAAGAGAATATATTATTGATATGCAAAGTTTTAATTTGTCTTCCTCTGTTTATAACGTGTTGAAATTTTTCAAAGAAACTTTCTGAGCATTTAAATGCGAAATAATAAAAATTCAAGTGATGCTACGTTAATGTTTCATTGTATGGTAAAACTTCCATGTGAAATAGTAGAATTAGCAATAGGCTATCAAAAACAGTGTGAATGGTGAACTGAAAATTTTCACGGATTATCATGAGATACTTAAAATGGTTATTGTATAACTCATATTCGAAGAATAATTGCACAACTCCGCGAAGTTGGTGCAGTATTATTTTGTAAAGGTACTGAAAAGTTCATTTGATTCAAAAATTCTTTCAATTAAAGAATGGAAAACACGTAAATGATGAAGGTTATCCTTCGCTTACTTCATTAAATTTTAATGTTAATGTAAAGTGTTGTACTTACCGTGTACCGAAGTAGGTGAACGATTGTGCTGTAAGAAACTGTATGCAACTTCAAGACTGATTAAACTTGCAAAGTTCAAAAGTTGTGGAAAATTTGTTCAAGAATAAATTACAATCTTGTTATTGTATATAGACCATTATACTACTTTTTTAGGAGTATGAAATGAATTTATAAAGATTATATAAAACCTGATTTTTATTTAGCCATGAAATGATAATAGTTTAAGAAAAAATATTTAGAAATAAAATATGGGAATCACTTTTCTTTTCAGGAAAATGCGAATGACACATTAATTTTAAAAATAGTAAAAATAGAATATTTCTATTTTAAAGGATACGTTAAGTAAAAATAATTTTAATAAATAATTTGTAGAAGGAATAAAATTATGTAAAACAACTTTTTAGTTTTCCTTGAAGTAAATAGTATGCTTGAAATAAAATTAATTTTAATCATCTTTTTGGTTAACAAAAATATTATTTTGTAAGATAAATTATACTCTAACATTTGTTCAACTAAAATATTTTCTATTTATTTATTTGCATAAAAATTTCTTCAAATAAAATTTCTTTATAAACTTTAAGCGCAAAATAAATAACTTAACAATTTCTTGAAAAAAAAATATTTTCTTCAATTTTAATTTTCGTTTAACTAAAATACTATTTTGTAAAATATATTATGATTTTTATTTAACATTTGTCTAATTAAATTATATTCTATTAACTTGCATAAAAATTTCTTCAAATAAAATTAATTTCATAATCTTTATTTTTTGGTTTAACTAAAGTATAATTTTGTAAAATAGATTATACTATTTATTTAACTTTTGTTTAACTAAAATATTTTCTAATTATAAACTTGCATAAAATTTTGTTCAAATAAAATTAGTTTCATAAACTTTAAGTATTTAAATAGTTAACATTGTTAAAATTTCAATGGTGAAAAGAAATAAGTTATAGCAGCTTTTAAGTATAATAAATAAGTTGCGAAGTTAATCTTTACAAAAGTAAATTTCGTTGTTTCAAACTTAAAAAAGGAAAAACTGATTAACCGAAAACATAAGTTACAGAAAGAAAAACGAAATAAAAAGTTCATTATATAACATGAACCAGGATTTATTACACTTGAAAATTTTAATTTCACAAAACTAATTTTGTTTTGAAACATTTGAGAAAAGAATACTTCGTGAATAATAAAACTTTGTTAAAGTAAAAATAAGTAATTTACAGTAAGAAAATAAAGAAAATAAATTCTTGAATAACTTTAATTATATACTATTTTTAATCTTATAATCTTAATTTTGCAAATTATTTTCTATTAAACATGAAATTTTAATTTCGTAAAATAAAAGTTGGTTTTGAAGTTTTAAGAATAACCTAACATAATAAAAGCTTTGTTAAAATATTTTTAATACTTAGTTGTAATTTTAGAAAAAGTATACTTAAATATTCTTAGATGACTTAGAAATAATAATAACTTTACAGTCATTCATCATACTTAAGTTCACATATGTAAGATTATATTAATAATAATTAAGAAAATTGAAATAAATTATATTTAAACTTGGGCTGAAGAATTGATGTTACTAATAACTAACTTACTAGAAGAAAATGGAAGAGATGTAATCTATATATTTATTTAAGTTTAATAAAAAGAGAGAAATATACAAAATATTTTATTTTTTCTCATATTCATTTAAAAGTTCTTGATGTATCAGTTAAAGTAAACATATTTTCTTTTACATTTATCATCTTTTCTAAAAGACATAACTGAATAGTTTTATTTCACAAGTGAATAAAAATCTTTTTCTAAAACCAGTCTTGTGATTTCTTTCCGTACAACTTTTAGCGTATGAGTCAATGCATCCAAGAATATTGTGTTTAGCTCTTCATCTGAGTTGTGGTGGTATATATTGTATTGGGCATATATTTCTTGTACTCGTTCTTCCATTAAAATACTATTCGCTGCACAACTATGTAAAACTGATTCTTCCTGCATTTTACAACTATGCTGTTCTTTATAATAAAATTTGAAGAAACATCCTTCACATAATAATGCCTCCTGCTGGTTTACAAGATATCATTCTTTAATAGCCTTCCAAAAACAATCGCCTACCACACAAGTACCGGAACAATATTATCACTCTAAGTGGTTCGCTATATTCTCATTAAATGAAAAAATACTGATAAACTTTCTGACGACTAGTGCTTGCTATCTTTCACTAAACGGAAGTACACTAACAATTTCATTCAATACCATATCTTCATTTAATACTATGTCTTCATTTACCTCGATTGGTGAATCTTCCATGTTTACATGGATGCTATCTATAGCAGGAGTAATACTGGTACTAGTAGTACCTGAAATAAATAAATTAGACGTATCTAATTCTTCAAGATTAGCAAAGTATTGCTCATCTTATTCTATGGTATTAACATCTGCAAGTTTCTTGATTTCCATGGCTATCCTACAATAAAAATAAATAAAATCTTAAGTTAAAATTCATTATTTTAAAGTTTTTATTATCACTCAAACATAATAAACTATTCTTTAAAACTTTATAATATAATTTTTTTAAATCACGTAAAAAATTTTAAAACATTAATATGAAGTTAGAATTCTAACTCAAATCGCAATTCAAACTTTTTAAGAAAATACTGAAGAAAGTTTTACTTTATGAAATAGAAAAACAAGTTTTAGTTTTATACTTTATATTTTTAATACAGAAATCGGAGATGGACTTTTATTTTTTATTTAAACAAAGAACCAATAGAAGATCTTTTGAAATGGTCCATGAATCGACGCGCAGTAAGATATAATAATTTCCATCTTTGAAATAAATCGACGTGCAGCAAAATATAATATTTTTTTTAAATGATCCAACGCATATTCTTCGTTATATCTCAACCACGGTGATCGGCGGAGGGAAATCAAGTTGTATTGCAGCTATACTGTTCAGGAGGAAACAAATTGTATTGCGCCTACGATGCTGAGGAGGAGGAAAGAAGTTGCTTTGCATCTGAAGGAAAGAACCCTTCTTTTAAAAAAGAAAATATTAAGGTTTTGTTTAACAGAGGAGCTAACAAAGAAGGTTACAGATGTACGCGGAGGAAGCATGGACTTGATTTTTTGAAGGATGCAGGTGTTTTGTGAAAAGCAGGTCTTAGCGTGGGGACCTTGTATTTATTCTGTTTTCCACTTCATCTTGAAAGATCTTAAGAACAAGTCCTTACTAAAAAATTTAAAATGTTATTGTTCAGTTGTGTCATTAGTAAGAAGTAAACCAATTCACTTATCAAGTCACATGCAATCCTTTAAAGATCCAAATGGTGAGGAATTTTCATCTCCAAATATTTCTAGTAGTGCATCGTTGTCAAGTTCAGAAGTGGTATTTATATCAGATAATGATGATGATGATGATTCAATTCTAAATATGGAGGAAGCTGCGGGAAGCAATGAAATGCTATGTTCTGCTATATCACATAGTGAATCTACGTCAAATGTAGAACTGGATTCTATTTCAGACAGTGAAGATGAGATCTGTAATATTAGTGAGGAGGAAAATAAAGATATTATTGAATCTACATATAGAGCACTCTGTCATCCTCCTTGTGTAAAAGGAAGTGTATATTCTTGTCGATGTATTAATAATATAATTCATGACCAGTGTATTTATGAAGCTATCGAAAAATTTTCCTCTTATTTGTGGAAGCTGTTTTTATAAACTTTCTAATCAAACCACACATGACTGTTTCATTCGTTCTGTAGCTGAAGAAAAGTGTTTGACGAGGCGTACATGGAGAGTATTGATGGATCCTATTAACCATTTAGGAATTCATAATGTTTATATATTAGAACATAAATATTGTGATAACATCGAGATTTTTAAATATACTTTACATGCTTTACTTATATTTAAAGTGGAGAATGTCAGGGAGAAACTAGTTGCAAAAAATATTAGTGCTGAATCTGATTGGGAATAATTGTAAACATTTAAAGCTGATTGTTTGAAGAAATTTGAAGACGCTAAAAAGTAAAAGACCATCTTTATTTGAATGTGCGAAAGATTTAAATACTGTAACGTTTCATTTTTTTATGTAGACACTTAAAGTTGTTAAGTATGTATGTAAGTAAAGTTGTCTATGTATACTTTCCATTCATAAAAGTTTTGTATATCCTTTGAGATTTAAATAAAAACAAATTGAATATCAAAAAATCTTACTCTTTGCTGAATTGAAAAAAATATTATTATTGATATTCTGGATGATTATTGATATTCTGAACTTCTTCCATATTATTCTAAAGCTAATAATTTTTGTATTGAAAGTTTAATAATAAAATAGAAGAAGTATTTATAATAAAAATAATGCGTTCTATAAATCACAATCATGAAACTACTTTGAAAACTACTATACGTATTCTTCTTAGTTTATATTCATGTAAAAAATAACTTTCAAAACTGTTGCACATAATCTACTTAGAGAGAAAATACAGATATTGTGCATACATAGTACTATGAGGTGAAATTTTAAGACATATGCATAATTTTCATAAATATACTTTTATATTCTTAAATTTGAAAGTTTGCCCATGCCTAGAGGATCATAAAAGGAAGTAGTTTTATTTTATATTAGGTCAGATCATGCCTATAAAAAATAATACCTGACTTTCAATTTATTCTTTGAGAAATATTTATTCAAACGCCTTCAAGTATGAACGGTTCTTGTAGAAATAATCAACTTAGGAAAGTATTTGAAGAGTATATTCTTAAATATAATTTCGTGTTTTTACTATTTTAATATTAACCAAAAATATTTACTAGTAATTTTATAAGTAAAATTTTTATTGATAAAAAGAAAGTAAATTACTGATAGCATAGATACCACATTTTCCGCAATACTATATCGTACGGTTCTTATCAGTTTAAATCCTACAACCCTGTATAATGTCAGGTCGCATCATCCGCTTAAAAATTTTCAGTCAAAATTAATGTCCGAAGTTCCAATAGTATTGCTTATCCTTCTTAAGTAAAAGATTAAATTATAATCGACTAGCGTCATGTTTTTATTTATATGACTCACCAGTTTGCCTCACGACGCAGGGTAGACGCCGAAAAGTTGGACTTCAGCCGGGAATTGAACCCGGGACCACGCGGACATGAGTACAGCGTTCTAACCACTAGACTATGGATCCTTCCTATTATCATATTACACCTAACATTTTTGTCAAAACATTCCAAGTTCTAGAAAGTGAGATTCAGCATAGTTGCTACTGCCATCTTATTTTTTAAAACCTGTGTTCTTAAATTATCTATATTTTCAAATAAGCTGACTAAATCCTTCTTATCATTAGTGTATGTTGTTACAGGAAAATTCATTCTTATTAGTTTTATTGAGTTTCTAGTCTGTGAAATTACTTCTTTTCTCTTTCTTTCTCTCTCTCTCTCTTTCTATATATATATTCCTGATTGATTTTCCTAGTGCAAACTAGATGGTTCTTGTTCAGTCACTCCTTATACAAATCTCATACACTGTATATTCTTATAAGCAAGAAGCATGGTGCACAAATTTTAGTAAAATCTCTGAAGTAATAATTCGGTCTTAAATAACATGTGTGTGTAAAAGTTCAATGTTGAATGTACAAACGACTTTTAAAACAGAGTCCTTTAAAAAAGAGAAAGAAAATGAAATCCATACTATAACAAAGACTGAAGTGGTTAATCAT
Source organism: Lepisma saccharinum (assembly GCA_022664845.1). Taxonomy (NCBI): domain Eukaryota; kingdom Metazoa; phylum Arthropoda; class Insecta; order Zygentoma; family Lepismatidae; genus Lepisma; species Lepisma saccharinum. The sequence continues at coordinate 7,598 of JAGDQP010046835.1, forward strand.
ATGATTAGACGACAAAATTACTGTATTGCATTCTTATAGACGAAGCTAAAATGCAATTTTACTATTTTGAATTTCGTTCAAACAAAAAATCAATTTCACAAGCTATATTAATAATATAACAGTATATCCATAGAGGTGAAAACAGAAATAACTACGAAGAATTACAGAATGACTGAATATGATCGTGCTAATATATATTTGAAGAAATTTTAACATTTTCAATAAAGTAAGCGTTTGCCAATACAAACTATTAGAAAACTGAACTTGAATATTCCATTTTTTCAGAAATATAAAATGAATAATACAACTTTTATAGAAATCAATGCACGATCTGCATTGAAAAATAACATCATTCATGCACATCATTAAAGCTCCCTCTCTCATATGAAAAATACTCTTTGATTTCTGTCACAGTTCAATTACGTTCAAATTATTGAAGACTTAGCTCCTCTTCTGTTATTTAAATTTCTCCTTTACAATGATCGTAAAATTTTAAGTCCAAGTAGTAAATTATACTTGAAAATATATGTATTGAACTCAGACATGTTGCAGTTAAAGTTATTTAAAGGCCTACAACAATTGTTTAATAGCTGATGCATTCCGTTTCATCCCTTACTTTATAAAAGAATATTCATCAGCAATTGTAATCTAGTAGTAGTTTACAGCTTATAGCTGATTAAAATGTAATCAATCAACAAGCTTCTTTCGCTAGGAAATATTTATATCAGTAATAAATTAAATACTAAATATAGGAAAGAAAATGTAAGAGTCCACAGCATTTTCACTCTATCAATAGGTAGTGAAACATCATATTCTTTCAAGTATAAAAACTACCTCTCCTCATCATTATACGGGACTACATACACATAAAATCTTTTTTCTGAAAAGTTGCTAAATATTTCCCACACCAATAATCTATACAAAATAAAATTTAAACTAAAAACAGAGTCGGGAGCAAAAGGGATGTGCAACTGCTACCAGCAACAGTGACAGAAGTGAACGAAATAAGGAATCGTTAAACCAGAAGGTGACAGAGACAAACGACATAAAGAATTGTTAACATCGGCTGCCATCAGTGTTGTTATCTACAAATCAAAAAAGTCGCTAGAAGGCGCTAAATGAAAGTTTAAAAGCCACCAAATAACGCGCTAAACAAATCATATGGGGAAAAGTGTTTTGTTTTCTCCTTATAGGGTATCAAATACGTGCAAAAGAAAGGTGTTCATTTTTTATATTTCCATTCTGGAAGAAGAAAAAACTATTATATTGTCTTGCTAGAGACAACGTCGAAATGCATTTTTACTAACTTGAATTCGGTTCAAATAAAATTTATCTTGCAAAAGCTATAGGCGGCAGAACAAAAAGGCATCCACTAGCAAATATCTTTGAAGAAATTTAACATTTTCAATTCATAAATTTGACCAAGACAATTTTTGAAAACGGAAAGTTGAATATTTCAGTTTTGAGCAAGTAATACATAGTTTACACGTAAAAATACAAGTCAGCTATGTTATTATCATATCATTGTCTATATGAAAAATATATTCAGCAAAACTTCTCTAAAAGTAAAATTAATATATAATCCTCTCAAAAAATTTTGTCTGAAAATTTTGTACAAAAATTTTGTTTTTCATAACTAAAACATAGGTTTGTATTCTCGTCCTATAATCTGGCTAGTGATACACTCAATTTGAAAGATCGTACGGAATAAGATTTCATAAAATTATTACATTGATTTTGTGTTCAAGTACAAATTGCAATATAATTTTAAGTCCTTTAGGCAGATTTCTCTTATACCTTCAATCAAGCTCAAAAGGCTCCGGTTATAAAGCGTGTCCAATTGCATGTCTCTCATCCAATTAAATAGAAAATGTACTGTAAATCTATTTGTCAATGGCATAAGGTTGTACCCTTTATGTGACGATATGTAATACTGTCCAAGCCAGGACAAGTATTTTTTCTTATGTGCTATTGTTATGTCCTCGACGGTGAATGGTCTTGTGAGGTGAAGATTTTCGTTGAAACGGTGCTGGACATCAGCTTGCAAATCTGGAAATGTGATGGTTCTGTGATACTATACTGTTCGTCGGTGTGAAAATTTAGTCTTGATATTCTGCAAAATGCGTTGGCTTTATTATGACCAAAATGTACAGTTGTATTAGATGGTCGTCCCAAAGTAGTGTATTAAATAAATCTCTTCCAATATTTAGTAGGATGTGTAGTGTCTTTGAGTCAAGATTTCATCCATTGTCTCACCTTGTAGACGTTTAGATTATTTTATTCTATTTTAGTACTTGGCGATGAAACTGCAAAAAGATGGATTTCGTGTTCACGATATTGTTCGCAAGAGCGAAAATTTGGCACAGGTAGGTATACAAAATCATATATTTAAAACGTTCTTTAAATATAGTTAGGTATATATTGTCAGTCTATGACGAATATTTTATGACAATTTATGAAGACAACTTCAAAACGTATTATTTACTGAACTGTGTTACAGGGATTTGTTTGAATTAAGAAAAAATGTGAAATATGCAGGCTATGAATATTCTGCAAATATCTTTAAACAGACTACTCTTTACTATGTATAGATGACTTTCTTCTAATTCCTAACGCTGTAATCTATGTGACTCCATAGAAAGTTATATTGAACATCTTAACATGTTATTTTTGTATAAAAAGAAAAATTATTATTAAGATACATGTTCTATATTTCTGTTTTTATTGCTGTTTCATGTTCATCATTTAGCGCCCTAAGGCTAATCTAGGCTGCGGCATACGTATTTTAAATTAATATCTAAACCAAAGCTACATTTTTATCTTAGACTTATGACACATAGCCGCTAAAACAGCGTCCCAGGTTCAAATCCCTCTTTTGATTTCTATAGAAAATAATCTATGTGCCATCGGAAAACAACTTGTTCTCTCTCCCCCGACCACCGACAAAAAACGTATGCATCAAGCACGTTTGTAAACATTGGTAAGTAATATTTTGAATATCATCGTGAGTCAAAGTTCCCTGAAGACCACAAATAAATTTAAATCGGGTGCGCCTATACAGAAAGCTGGCTGCTATCAAAATAATGGATACTTTCAAATATGTTAGGTACACTTGATCACGCTTAAGCTAGATTAAATACATGAGAAATGAAGTGGTAGTCAAAGTTGCCTGGACACCATAAATAAATTTTAATCGGGTATGCCTATACAGAAAGTTGGCTGCTATAAAAATAATGGAAGCCAATACAATACTTTCAAATATGTTAGGTATTACATATTTGATTATGCATAAGCTAGATTGAACACATAACAAATGAAGTGTGTGTTAAACTTGCCTAAAAGCCATAAATAAATTTGAATATATATGATATATACAGAATGTTGGCTGGTTTTAAAATAATGGAAGCACTACAATACTTTCAAATATGTAAGCAGCACATCTTGTACACTTGTTTACGCTTAAGATAGATTAAACAAATAACAAATGCAGTAATTCTGTAAAAATATTTTCGTGTCTCCCACACTATCTTTAAAGTTCTTAGCTTCACAAATAGTATCAAAATATATAACTATTCCGCTTTGAGCAGACGCCATAAGCGACGCATGGGAAATGTGAAGCCACATTTTCTTGGCCTAAAATACTGAACTGAAGTGGGGTCCCAGAGAATATCAGACACACACTACTATATAAGGCTGAGTGCATTTCAAAGCGCCAGGCATAAATACACTGCAATAAAATATCAGGGTCGTGCAATTCATAGTTCATAAGGATTTTTAAAATAACGTCTTAGGTAAAAATAAGGGTTCAACAAATGTATTTTTTAAGAACCTGATCTCAAAATGCATATTTCAGTAAACTATATTCCTCACTTCAAATAGTAGTTCTCTTGTGAGCTTTCTTATGGACAATCATCATGTGTTCTGCATTCCGGCAATAATAAACATTTTGAAAAATTATAATCCCCGCGGTCTAAGTCAAAAGGCCATAAATAAATTTTTATTTACATACTCCGGATCTCCGCTTGAGTCTAAGATGCCTAAAGGCCAAAAATAAATAATATTTGACTATCAAATTGTGATTCAAGTTTTATACTGGTTCTATTTTTAAGTGATCGTATATTATTTACGAGATAGACAATGAATTCAGTTCTATCAAGTTTGATTAGTAGTCAAAAAAATAAAAAGTAAAGACCGCTGTGAATGTAAATTTAAAAACCAAAGAACTCACCTAATTTCAGAACTGGTCGTGCTAGCTGGCAATCTCCAATGAGTCGGTCAATTGTAGTTACCTAAAATTAGAAATATATACTTAGTATCTACATACAGGTCTTATTTCAAAGTAACAAAATCATTGTTGATAATTTACTAGAATCTTCGCTAAAATAAACAGGAATTCTGTGCGTATTTTCAGTTTCGGGGGTGCCTATCATAATTTGATTCTTTTTTGTGCCTGGAATATTATATATTTATATTTTAATCAATATTAAACTTTCATTATCTTCAAATAAACAGGCATTTGGAATGAATTACCAAGAAGTGTATAAGGAATATTGAAAATATATGTTTCTCTCAGTTCTTCAATATTTACATAACTGCTAAAAATATCAAATGTATTATGAGTAGCATCAAAACTATTTACGTTAATTTTCTGTGTCGACAAGGCACTGCTAAATCACTATTGCTTCAGCTCAAAAGATGCCTTTGAATAGAACATAAATCATGGCTCCTCCAGTCTATAATAAAGTGTAGACAAGCAAATTCCACTTCCGTTGGTGGCCAAACTATTTATGCATTTTCAAATTGAACAACTCACTATACTTTCGTATTAAAGTAATAGTTTCCCACTGCAAAGAACCTTAAAATGAATGTGATGCAAAAAGATAGAAACTATGTTATTGAAATTTATCCGTCTTCCGGCGGTGAAATCAAATTTTACTAAATACTTTTACAAGACAGAATTTAAATTAGTCAAGTTCAAGTTCAAAATTCAGTTCTATCATCAAAATGCAAAAATCCATTCACTGAAATGTTCTGGGTTCGAATCCTGTAGACAAACATTTCGGAAATTATTCGTAAGACATTAAAAATTGATAATGATCCAGGATTTTTGACTGGGGCAACTATGTTTTTGATTCGCACTAATTAAAGTGTGATGTCATATAAAAATGTTCTTCAATAACAGGCTATCTGTTAAATATAAAATTTTAAAAACTACTTACTTTTTCTCAAATGTCAGTAATCTTCTAACAGAAGATGCAAGTTGAACGTATACTGCAAAACTAAATTCAGACACTTCTCAAACCGAAAACAGATTGCGTAGTAAAGTCGAAGGGTCCATTCCAAGTATTTATGTAATTGTAATAGTTCCAGACCTATCGCCGGCGGCGTGAACGAAAAGGATTCTAATCTTCTTAAGCTTTGAAAAAGTTTATTTTCGCTAAGTACAGTATGTCTGCTACCGGTAATAAATTCATGTTTACTTCTGATACGGAAGAAATAAAAAAGACGCAGTTACATTTCGACCGTCCATTACCGACCCCTGTTAAAAAGCAATTAGCAAATACTCAAAATCTTCTAAAGAGTAGGTCTTCTAAGGTATTTTTTCACTATTCTATTTTCCTTCTTCGAAAAAAGGTTTCCTTATAAATCAGACAAACATATATTTGAAATACCGTAACATGGCCAAGTTAGTAATCTCATCATCTCTTCTCTGAGTCCCTAAAACCGCCTCAATCATAAATCTCAGGTTCCGGTGTAAACTTAAGATATTTTGGAAAATTGCTTCTAAGTGCCAGCAATGTCGACAGAACAGCGATATCAATAAACCTTTGGTTAATGACATACCAGCATTCACCAGAAATCCATCTCAAAACGAATGTTATTTATGAGACTGACCGCCAGTTTACTGTCCTTTCATCATTATTATGCCAATGAACTAACAAACATATTTATAAGATATCTCCAACTAAGTGCTTATTTATAACAGTAATTCTGAAATTATGATAGGCCGAAAAGATCTGTTTTCAAAGACAAACGTCATCAGGATGACACTCCAAAAGGAAAATTGTAGATGCTTTTCTAGTTTCACTATGTTTTATTACACATCACTTAAAAGCGATTGACTACAAACAGCGACATGCAATTTAGCATCGCGACTGCGAAACACAGAAATTTCTAGAAATTCCCTCAGTATAACCATCGCCCCCTACGATGTCTTAGCGCCTTCCCATATGCCAGAAATACGCGAACAGCTGTAGTTCCGTCCTTGTACACTGTGGCGCTACTTACAGGCAATGAATGTACCTTAGAAAGCTATAGTCGCTGGCTTTCTGATTTTGCATCAAATAAATTATTACGAAAATAAACTGGACAATTTCCGAATTTTCTTGTTGTTTTTTTAATACGTCAATAGAAGCACAAAAATGGAATCGTGTTCTTAGCTAGTGCTACCATTGATAGAAATAAAACAAATACGTTGAACACATACCTTTGAAAAAACAAATCCTTTACAAGCGTAACAATTTACGTGATAATGGCTTAGCATTAAGGAACTTGGCACGTTCAAAGCGTTCTGTTTCTGCAGATGCTATGTTCTTCAGAAGTACAGGAACAACAACTTCACAAATTTTCACACTCAGTACCAATGCATGGTCCTCAGAATCAGGGCATTGCAAATATGGGCAATGTTGTAAAGTAGAAACAATGTATTCGGAAAGACTTTCTGAAACATGACTTGCTAGAAAGCGATACGCCTTCCCAACAAAATTCTCCATAACATGTATTATCCATACTAGTTCCATCGAGGGATAACGTATAACCTTTGTCATATCTTGTTTATAGATCAATCTCATAAGAGTTGATTCACATTTGTCCTGGCAAATAAGTTTATGGCATGAAACACAATCTGTGTATTGAACTATCTTCCGCACCACAAAGCCTCCCAAAAAAAAGCTGTAGATGCAAATTTCACTGTATATGACCCTATTTCTGGAAAGGAAGACCAGACGTAAGTATAATACGGTGTTATAAAAATTCGGATTACTGCAAATACAAGATCTCCAGTAAAATCAAACACATTATTTTCATAGAATTTTAATTCACAAGTAATTGAATAATGCTTTCGCGGGGCAGGTTTTGTTATCCATTTCTTACCATGTTGGTTTTCTAAGTATTTGATTGTCAGAATTTAAGGAAATCTTTCTAAAACAAATTATGTTTGTAAATTACTGATGCCAGGTTTGTAACACGACTTTCTAAACAACTAATTTACTTTCTGTCAATTAGATCAGGTTAATGATTATAATATCTGAGTATGTATAAGCGGCTTTCTCGACTGTACAACCAAAAACCAAAATTTATTTCTAAATAAATTGCGTCGGCTTCATTTCACGTAACATATATGGTGAGTTCTCTGGACTTTCTGCGTAGTACCCTTCAGATGAGTGCTGGGATGGTACCTGAAACAAAAACTGTCAGCTTTCTTCCCCGAACTTCATTATCCAGAAGATGTGTTTCTCATCCTTTCTGCGACACATGATACACCCAGGCAATAGAGACCTGTACTATCTACAAATATAAGTATAGATAAATAT
>JAGDQP010046836.1:0-15189 GCA_022664845.1 Lepisma saccharinum
TTTATAATTTCTTCCTTATTTCGTGTTACGGTCCCGTCTGGTCTCTTAACTGCAATTATTTGCTTTTTCCCTATCATGAGCTGCTGTTTGGCTTTCTTCAGGCTCTTGTTTTCCTCGATTGTATTTTTAACAAGATTTTCGTTATATCTTCGTACATCCTCTCTTATTTTCTTTCTTACGGTTTTATTTAGTTCTATGTACTCAATCCTCTTTATGCAATTTTCCTCTTCTTTCATTTCCCTTCTTTTCTTCATCAAGAACTTAGTTTCTTCTGAGATTTTGCTCTCTTTTTTCTTTCTGGTACCTGCTATCTCCTTGGCTGTTTTTCTTATTATCTCAGTCAGTATTTTATTTCTGCTATCGATGTCTTCTTCATCCTCTAACTCTTCCAAGGCGCTGAATCTGTTGCTTAGTTCTATCTCGAATGTCTGTCTGTGTTTTCCAAGATTTTCCAGATCTAAAACTGACGGTTTTACTCTGATAAGCTTCTTTCTCTCTAGTCTAGTATTTAGTTTCAGCTTACATCTCACCATCGTATGATCACTCGAGATTTTGAAACTGTTTAGAACAGACACGTCTTGCACAATTGCCCTGTTATTTGATAGAACGTAGTCTATTTCGTTTTTGGTCCCATTCCCATTTGGGCATTTCCATGTCCACTTCCTCTGGGGCGGTTTCTTGAAAAATGTATTGGAAATCAACAGGCTGTTGGCTTCTGAGAATTCCACTAACTTTTCTCCTCTCTTGTTTCTTTTGCCAAATCCAAAGTTTCCCACTTTCGTGTCACTGCTCTGCTTGGTTCCTACTTTCGCATTGAAGTCTCCCATTACAATTTTGTAATGCGATTTGCTACTATACAAAATCTTCTGAATCTCCTCGTATAGGTCTTCGACTTCCTCCTCCGGGTGCGAGGTTGTTGGAGCGTACACTTGTATAATTTCCATACTGTATCTCTTGTTAATTTTTATTACTACCCGTGCGATTCTATCTGAAATTCCTTCAATTTCTGTGATTCGTGACTTCAGGTCTTTATTAATTATAAAGCCAACGCCTGTCGCTTTTCCAGTTTCTGTTCCTTTGTAGTAGAACGTGTGGCCTGACGGTAGTTCCAACTGTTCCTCATTCTTCCTCCACACTTCTGATAGTCCTATGATGTCCCACTTAATCCTCTTAAGTTCATTCTGCAGTTCTTCTAATTTGTCCTCTCCTGCAAGTGACTTACAGTTGAGGGTCGCCACGTATAGGTCCGTTCGAGTTGCCGTGTCGGTGTTCTGGCAGTCTACAGTCCAAACCCGGGCATTTTGACCCTCTGACTTCCTGCAGGACTGACCGCTGCCGTTGCCAGCTGCATTCCGTCCTCCGGGTAATGAGGGCCTCCGAGGCTGTTTCCTTGCTTGTACCATCATATGTAAAGAAAGGAGGGGTGCTGACATTTGACTCACCACGCTGATATATATATAAATTTAATTAGGAAGAACAAGTAGGACTTTGCAATAAGTTTCGGGAAAAGTCGGGATAACGTTTTAGGGTTCGGAAGAGTTCGTTTTTTTTATGTTCCGAACTCTTCGTTTTGAGGAACCGAGCCGCCGTAGCTCAGTGGTAGAGCATTGGGGAGGCCCTGGGTTCGATCTCAGCGGCTGACCATTCTGACTGAGGTTTTCCAGAGATTTTTCTCAGTCGCACCAGACAAATGTCGGGATGGCACCTTCAATATAGGGCCTGATAGACACCTTCCTACATTCTATGCCCTCCCCGATCCCGGCCTATATGTTATTTTTTGTGTTAGTTTGGTCCACTGTCGAATTCTACCACGTAACTAATTGGGTGTCTCAGAAGGAAACTAAGGTAATAATTCAGGAGGTTGAATGGCCAATTATTTTCCGACAAGGGTAGTGGAAGGAAATTTAGTGTAAGTAGAAAAAATAATGGTGAATCTGGGAAATCAATACTGTGTTACCTAATAAATATCAAATTCACTCTTTAATTACTATAAAAATGGTAATTTGGTGGTTATTTAGTGTTCGGCTTCGTGGCCGAATGGTCAAGACGTTCGCTTCTTGAGTAAAAAGTCCCGGGTTCACCCCCCCCCCCCCGCTCGGGTCAGCATTTTTTCTTTCAAAATATATTTTTTTATACTCATATTTATTATTAATAATTACTTTTTTTTTTGCATTTTTAGTACATTATCTTAAATTAGTGACCATGGGAAAGTGGAGGTTATGTATCTTTACATTCCCCTCTCAAATTTCTAGCGCGAGACGCAGCGACTTTCACGGTGTTTACTGTTATAATCGCCATGTGTGTTTGTCTGCTTGCTGCTCATGCTATTTGAATATCTTTGGAACGTGCGACTGCGATGTTTGTATTTCGTACGTCAGTTGTTTCATCCGTCATCGTGTAAATCGCGCAATGTTTACGTATAGGATGCGGTTTTGTTAGCTAGTGAAACATTGGAAAATAATTTGTTAATTCGATGTGATCGTTTGTCATTTTCATCGAGAGTTACTTAGGTATGGATGATTCAAGTATTATTACTATAATATTGTGAAAAAAATATTTGTTTACTAAATAACATTTTTTATGCCAATGTTTATGTGGGAGTTGAAGGTCATTAGCAATCCTGTTTTTTATGTATTTTCGTACAGAACTAATGACATGTGCAAGCATTATATTTGAAGCAAGTTAAAGTTGTATTAATATTTTCTCGAGGCAAAATATTCCATAGATTTCAGTTTTCAAACAAACATTTCACACAGTAAATCTAATTACCGGCAATGGCTCAACTGCTAAGCTACTATTCATGATTTCGGGTTAAATGCTGTTTAGGTCAGCCAATATATATATGAGAAATGTAATATTTCCAACGCATGTGAAATTGTTGAAACGCAAAATAAAACTAAGTTTCGACTCATGAAAATGTGAAATGAAAGTGAAAGAGCCAAAAGTACGTTGAACTGTTTTGTTGCTTCCGCGCTGGTGGCCCACAGCTTCCACCGGCTATATGTACGCTCGAAACCACTCGCTGCCGTTCAAATAATTATCACAGACACTTTAATAAACGCTGAGCGACAGCTAGCAGTCCAAAAAAGAGTAACGAAAAGTCGTGTGTCGTAATTATTTCGTTAAATATTGTATGGAGTTGATCTGCACTTAACAAACTTGGCAACATGTGGAGGAATACTAATGGCGCTGTTTCGTGTTAGAAATGGCACATATTTTGCTACTAAAATCACGGACAGTGTATCAAGTACGCGTTGAGGGGTTAGTTAACGCCAGAATGATTTTTTACGTTATACACGATACAAATGACGTTTAACACTTAATCCATATGTTCGTCCCCAATACGCAAGCTGCTAAATAGTCCCGAGTAGTTTTCCCTTCACATTTTCATGTTTCGAAACTTAATTATATTTTGCGTTTCTACACTTCGATATACGTTGGTAATATTTCATTTCTCCTGTAAATTTTTTTTTGCCTGCCATAAAGTGTAGTGAACCCCGTGATTTTTGTAGCGAAATGCGTATCATTAATTACCTGTAGTGATATCATTAGTATTCCATTACATGGCGCCATCTTTGTATCTGTCGATCAACGCCAGTGCATATTTAACGGGATAATAATAGCATATGGATTTTGGCTGTCTCTAGTAGTTGATAGAAATGTTTGTGTAAATAATTTTGCAATGGTATGAGTCGCACAAGACGTACTTGTGGGAAAATATGGCACAATAACTGGCTGATCTCAGTAACACTTTATTTATAATTTCAGTAAGGTGGATTCTGTGTTAAACCGGAGCAAATACAGTATAACGTACACACGGTTTTTAGTTCCGACTAACTACCCTGAATAACAGTGATGCGGTTCCGTCACAATTGGTGTTGCAGAATCATATTACTGTTACTGGCAGGAGTGCGTCGGATCCGCGATGTAACTCTGGAAGGCGTTGGGCAAAGAAACATCAACATGAGCTTTTAAATAGATTTGTAAAATATGTATAAGCAAAATGTATATAAACTCCTGCATCGTGTGAGAAAGCTACAATCTAACTCATCAATAAACTGTAAACAAACTAAGTAATGGTTTTATTATAGACAAAACCAAAACGTCCGCGTATAAATTCAAATTAGCATATAACGTATCCAAAAGAAAGAGTCAAAGTCATAGATTTTCCCACCGATGTCCATGACTAATCTCACGGTGTATGGCTTATTTCTGTCGATCTTATGGCTACTGAGATATAGTAGGGGCACAAATGGAGAATACTAAGTGATTCAAAAGGGCCAGCGTAACTAACTAACTAACTAACTCTATGGCTTATGGAACTCGCAAGTTCATCGCCGCAGTAACAAACGTTCGCCATTGGATTCTATCCTGGGCAACATCAAGTAGAAAAAAATAATGGTGAATGTAGGGAGCTAGGAAATCAATACTGTGTTACCTAATAAATATCAAATTCATTCTTTAATTACTATAAAAATGGTAATTTGGTGGTTATTTAGTGCTCCTGTCGCAGGTGATACAATTAGCCATTATATTTTTCATTGACAACGATAAAATCCATTTATTGGTAATTAAAACATAAAATACCCGGGTATTTACCCGCTGAAATAATTACCCAGGTATTTTACATCACTACACGGGCTTTTATCACATAAACTCTAAAACTGGCAGGTCCTTTTGATTGATTGCATGATTTGAGACCATTACGAATCCAACGGTGTATGGTTCATTTCTGTCGGACTTGTAGTTGCTGAAATCTAGGGAGAGGTGCAGACAGACAGACGGAACAAACCCTATATCTTCCCTTATTCATAGGGTATCTACCACCCTGGAAAACCTGGAATACTCAGGGAATTTTATAAATCTGGAAAACTCAGGGAAATCTATAATTTATAAGGAAACTGAGGAAAGTTTATGAGGTGGACCTGTCCACTGTTGGTAAGAGCTCTGCTCCGGCAAGGCAGAGGTCGTAGGTTCGATTCCCAGTGCTGATCGGATTTTTAAATGTGTTAAAATCCTCTATTTTATAGAAATTATATTTATTTTCACTTGTGAAATACCAATAATGTACGAGATGCTTGGACTTGGTGGTGGTGGTATTAAAAAAAATGTTATTGCGTATTATTTACATGTTCCACTATACTAAGAACTCAGCGAATTTTAAAATATATATATATCATGGAGAATCTGGAAAACTCGGGAAATTTTAAGTCACAAAATTAGTAGTCACCATGTATTCACTGACGTTCATGATGGTGCTCTAATAAGAGTAAGAGAAATAAATAATGTTTGTTTAGATATAAATATGCTCACGATAAACGAAAATAACCGAACAATATGTAGCTGATGCGTAGTGTCACATTAACTGGAAAATCGATCTCGAGGTTACCGAGAGGTTAGCGCGCTCGCTTTCTGTTAACGGGGTTACGAGTCCAGTTCCCGTTGGGATCCATTGTATGGAGTGGTTCGAAGTCCACTTGGTTTAAACCATAGTTTTAACCTTGGTTTAAAGCAAGTATTAAAAATAATAAAAGCTGAAATGCCACAAATAGTGGGAACTTCATGGTGACGATTCCACATATTAAACCATCTGTGTTAATTTTATATCATTTTCGCCTTGTAATCAAGAGGCTCGTGTTCGATTCTCATTGGTGCCACAGAATTTATCTAAAAATAATTCGTACTATCCATATTAACTTCATTTATTTATACAAATTAAGTCGCTGTATTTTTCTGACTTACTGAACTAGCTTGGACTAAATTAGATCTGTACTCTGTAGTCTTTCGAAATTGTCCATTTATTTCAATAATGTGAATAACTCTGTACAGTGATTTCACTTGTGCAGTTGTGTATCTTTTTGTTCTTCTGAAGCGACTTCTAATAATTATATTCACAAGTATGGAAGATCAGTACAACGTATTTCTATCAGGTGTCCTCCGTGGATAAGTCGGTAGACTCATCGCTTTTGTAATCATAGGGTCCCGGGCTCGAGCCGAGGTGGAGGACCATTTTTCTTAGGTGCAAACTGAGTGGTGGTTTGGAGTCCACTTTAAGCTGTATGTTCCGTCGAGGTTAACGAGTTTACATCTGAAATATCTACCAATCCTAAGAGATTTTGGTCTCTCATAAACTCTAGAAGGTGTCAGTCACGTGTTCCGACAAAGTTAATTTATGATTCGGCTACAGCTGCTGGTGAAAAGAGGGTACATCTATTAAATGATACTTCTCTAACAATTTCTGTGTCCAATCTCCTCCTTTGCCTCCTCCTCAACTTCAACCGATCTGTTCGCATTCACTGTCTTCACTAAGTACATCATCTGATGAGGTAAAATATCTGCTTTCTTCTTTACCTCTAAATCGTTCTTCCGGCTCCGATAACATTAGTGCTATTTTTTTACGTAATGCTGCTGAATCACTGTCTTACCCTTTTTCTCGTATTTTAAATAGGTGTTTTGCCGAAGGTGTATTTCCTTCTTCTTGGAATCAGGCTAATATTATACCCATTCTGAAATCTGGAGATAAGACCCATTTCTCTTTTATCTATTTTGTCTGTGGTGTGTAAAAGAATCATCAAAGATGGACTTTATAACTTTATCTCACTCTATCTAGACTCTGTTCAACATGGCTTTCTTCCTGGTAGTTCCACTCTTACCAACCTGTCTTTGTTACTCACTGATGCTACCCAGTCCCTGTCCAATAACACACAACTTGATGTCATATATCTAGATCTAAGTAAGGTTCGAGACAGATCATTACAGAATGTTGCTGATCTCCAAAATTCCATCTCTGACCTCTTGGACTGGTGTAATGCGTGGAACTTGAAAATAAATCCCTCAAAATCTTCTTTTCTTGCTATTTCTTTAAAGACGAATCAAATCCCATATGTCTATATCATTGAAGATAATCCTATCGCTAAAGTTTCTTTTCAAAAGGACCTTGGAGTGGTATTTGACGAAAAACTTCTGTTTGATGATCACGTGACTTGCATAACTAACAGTTCTATGCGCTTACTTGGTCTTCTCTATAGATTTACAGAAATTAAGGACCTTCATTCATTGAGTATGTTCTACAAAACCTTCATCTCCCCAAAAATTGAATATTGCTCCCCAATTTGGAACATGGCTAGTATTTCTAATCTATCTCATATTGATTCTGTTCTGAACATTTTTCTTGCTATAGTCAAAAGAAGAATACCATCAGTACGTAGCTTAAGCAAACAAGAGTTATTATCCGTTCTTGGTCTCCACGTTCCCTCTTCTCATCGCAAGCTGGCAGATTTGATGTACTTATACAAGATACTTAACAGGAATCTTAGAACTGGAGAGTTGATATCTAAATTTTACTTCCGTGTTCCCTTGCGAATAACCAGAAATAATAACCTCCTTCATTGTACCACGCCTAGGCTAAGTATACTGCAGCGCTCCTTATTTTATAGACTAGTAAGTATGTACAATAATCTTGATTCAAATATTGATATTTTCGGATCTGAAAACACTTTCCATCGAACGCTAAATACCAATATCTGAGTTATTCCTTTTGTGTATTATAATCGTCATGTTATTGATATCAATTGCTGTGTTATGTGTTGTTTAAAATTTAATTTCATGTTATCTAGTTTGTAGTAATGATATTTAGTTTGTTGCAGTGTTATTTAGTTTCTGTGTAAAATGGCAACTCCAGCTGTCTCCGAAACTTAATAAAAAATAAATAAATTATTACGGGGATACCTCTCTGAAACCATTCATCGTATATCGACGAAAGTAACATACAAGTTTCCTACATGTTAACTTTCTTTGTAAAATATACCATAAGTAACTAACGCTATATCTTACTTCCTTTTTAAAATTGTTACAAGTTGCTGTAATTACCTATTTTCCATGGCCATCTTCTGCAGCGACACCACATATTCCTGAATTTTACGTTAGTTTTTACCGGTTAAGGTATTTAAAAAAAAAAAAACCCTAACTTAGTAGCTTTTTCAGTGCCACCAGTTATTATAATAAAAACATCAACATAAATGATTCTTTTTTAAAAAAATAAAAATAATGACTTTTTTCAACCCTGCAGGTGGTACTTGATTTGTTAGAATTCCTGATACCCGTAGATTGTGTAATTGCATGTACTATTTTTTATATAGCATACAAGATACTTTTTTTGTATCCTCAGTCTGTCAATAATTGAAGGAAACTGTTAGGTCATTTAGTTACAGCGACACACATTTTAAGTACCCAAAATAGACTGCAGGGATAGTTTACGAGACGCACTCAGTAAGACACGTTGGCTGAACTTTAGATACCGCACTGTTTTTTTTTTTTTTTTTTTTGTCAGCTGCAATATAATCGTCATCGACAGAAAAGTACCTGACTATCATAAACGCATCTGCGCAAAGTAGATTTCTTTAATCACCTTTACTAAACCCCTTTCAGTAATTTCCTTTTGCACCTTCTTTGCTTTGTTATAATTAAACCTGGTGTTACAAAATGCTTTCTTTGAACAGTACGTAACACAAGGGGGAAGCAGACAGCGGTTGAACGACTACTAATTGATTACGTCAAACCAATTAGAAGACTAGTTTCGTCATATGACGCAGGAGATGAAATTCATCACTATTCCATACTCTTTTTCTACGTCACGAAAATATCATAGCGCTGAAATTTCAAGAACATATCTATATTAAACTTGCTGTACACAATCAAATTGTTAAATTTACAAGGACAGTCAAAGCAGAAATGTCATTGCAGTTCCCATCTAGGGTTACCAACTGGAAATTGAAAAGCCGGAGTTTTTGAATAAATCCAGACACATTGAATTTGTAACAATGAACATTTTTGTTGCAGAATCACGTTCTTCATGCATTTTCTAGCTTTGTGTTAAGTGGCTTATCAATAATATCGCACTGCACCTACATGAAATACAAACCCTGTCACTAATAATAGAATTATATATTATTTAGCACAAGATTCTGTTTTAATATATCGACAGTAGTACCGGTCAGCATCCTAGCAGTTATTAAATAGCCACAAATTACCGCTCGTGGCCGTCGAGTTTACTGTAAATAACACAAACAATGTAAGGCCAGGTGTAGAACCCTTGCTCATTTTATTTTTAAAATGCCGGGATTTTTCAAGAAAGAAAATAAAACAAATGCCGCGCCCAGATTATACTAAGATTGAATAAAATTAAATAGTGTAACTTCAAATTAGTTTTGCTTTTAGTTTTCCAAAACTAACGTTGGGTAGAATCTTTTCCCTCTTAATCTCAAACATTTCTGTAAAATTTTGAAACGGTCGCTAGTAGTAGTTAAGAAAATATATTTCTTTAAGACATATAACAATAAAAATTTAACAAGGAAACAAAACTGACTAACTTTAAGTGCAGTAGATACTTGTTTCTCACAAAAACAATTACTTGGTTGAAATAATTGGAATACATTTGCAAGTAACCAAATATAGTTGTCATTTATTTTACACATAGACAATTACCTCTTTAGCTCAGCCTGTGTGAATTTGTCACAAGCGAAAACTCATTACACAGGACTTACTACACACATATAAACTACATTATCACTTTTCAAATCACAAAATACAATAGAAAATTACTTAAAATTTGATTAATCCAGTTTAGTTTTAAATTTTCTTCTTACATGCGATAATGTGAATAAATTTCCTTCCTTCTTTGTTCTCCCTTTTCTTTTATTCTGATTTAGCTCTTTGAACAATGTAAAAGGAAAAAAAAATGTCAGCTTGTTTTGCGTGAGTAATTATATTTTCAGGTTCAGTCATCAGTAATTTTTTAAACTGCTTTCAAGACTGCCTGAATCAGTAATAATTCGTCTCCTCAGATACCGCATATTAATTTGCATGGAAAAATAATCAACAATGAACTTCGTGTAGCTTTAGAAAATATTATGCAAAGCTGTCAGATAAATTGCACTTACATCTTTTTGTAGTCTTCGTTTGAAAAAAAACTATATTCACGAAATTCTTCTCGGTCTCAAACCTGAGACCATCTTCAGGTGTGACAACCTTTTTCTTTCCTTGTTTAAGATGTATGTATGTATATGTAGAAATTAATGTAAAGGAAGTGTTATATACAACAAAATATTTTATATAACACTTCTTTTTGCAGCAATTTCTATATACATGCAGATTTAAACAAAATAAAATGTTATCATACCTGAAGATGGTCTTATATTTGAGACCGAAAAGTACTTCGTTAATGAAGAAGTTTTTGCAAATGAGGGTGAGGACTAAAAAAAGAAGTATCGTCATGAGGAGTGACTATGGTCATCTGTTTTTTTATTATTATTTTTACTATGCAGTAGAAAGTACAGACAGGCAAATGATTTATGCCCTAACAAGAGTGTAGGAGCAATGAACAACTGACAGCATAGACTAGTAAGAAGAAATGTATTAGCTACCGCTAATGATAAGAAATGTGGTGGCCATTCTCACCCCGTGGTTTGGGGTCACTATTGTCAAGGATAGAAATGCCCACATTCAACATAGAATGTGAGGCAGTATTAGTCATGACTTCATGCTGAACATTTTGATATATTTGAAAGCATTTTTGTGCTTGAAAGAAACTTTATAATGGACATTTTTGTATGACAATGGTGTACGGATTATGGGAAAATAATACATTGGAACAAGATACTCTATAGATAAAAGCGTGGACCCTAAAATCAATATTATGCTATCGTGTGAAGAGAAGGTATTGATTTAGTACCTACACAATTGTTCTGATAAAAACTTTAGTACTGTAGCCAATATGCATTGCTAAAGATACATTTTTGCTTTTATTTATATATTATGATTTCACATGGCAGGACACTGAACTTCTAACAAGGAATAAGCTAAAAGTCGCAGAGAACAAGAACTTATTCAACAGTTGGCCTTACCAAAAGGGATGCAAAATCGGTATTTACACCCACTAAGGGAGTGCCATGCCACAATATTAAGATCAAAAACTGAAATACGAAATGTGATTGCTCCAGGAAGTCTAGTCTTCATGTCTCATGCTAGACTATACCTAAGAAATGACTTTTGTAATAGGTATAAACATCAGTATAATGATAAAACATACATAGTAGCCTACTCCGCAAGACCGGATTTCGCCAGGTGATCATAGTCACCACATTTTTTAAGGAAACCGCATCAATTCGTAGGATATTTTTTTTATATCTTATTAATGGCTATTAGTAGTTCAATGTCTACATTGAAACCAACATTCATAGTTCCCAATAAAAACGTTTCACATTCCTAGGGTAAATCTATAATACATTTACGTAAAAGTCCTTCTGGTGGAAAATTTTTGCATCAAAATATGCAGCATCTTTAATTTGTTCTCACTTAATCATTGTTGCCAAACTCTAGAAATTATATTATAATTTATACTTATATCCACATCAGTTTTGTTCTGGGCTTCATAATTCCACCTTAAAACTTTTTCCAAGTGTAATGACCATTGTCACCCCCTGATGTCATTATTTATTTTGCAAATAAGTCAAAGAATTATTAAACAATAATTCTGTATTTTAGAAGGACGTAACCGTAATCTAATTCACATCGCAACCTGTGTGAAAAAATACAAGATGAACATAACAGTTTGTTTTAGATTGCCTCTACTGCCTTAAAATGTCTGCAGTGCTGCATTTTTCTTTAACGATTTTTTAAGATTCAATTTTGTATATTGCTACGTTTTAGCGGTATTTAATGCGTTCTAAATCTACCCAAAGCTATTAATTAATTCTTTTCCCTCCAAGGTAATGTGTGTTATTGCTGAATTTAACTTCGTGTAAATTAATGACTATGCACAGTAGATTTTGAAATAGAAATCTGATGGAAGGAAGATGAGTGAAACATTTTTTGTTGGTTTACAACATAACGTAAAACTGTTGAAACTTCATAAGTTAATTTTCATCATATATTTTCTCCTCATTTCCTTAATGGATATTAAGGAACAATGGAACATTATGGTTATTAGCAACTAAGAGTAGGGCTGTTAGCTATCGTTTTTCAGTTTAAATTTATTGATCTGATTTACATTATAAAGCCTATCGTATTTCTAAAGAAAATCATCAAATCAAATATTGATAATTCCAGTGCAGTCTCTCTTCTAGAATTGACTATTTATATGCAATTAATTGTGACATTATATGATTGTTTTTAGCTATTTCTGAATATGAATTTATTTATGGCTGTAGACATCTCTTTCTCAGACCAGGGTAGGGGTGGGGAGATAATAAGGAAGATAGCGGCCAGGGTTGTACTGACGTTACCATCCCGGCATTAGCTTGACGAAAGAGAGAAACCCTGCAAAACCTCAGTGAGGATAGTCGGATGCGGTATTCGAACCCACGTGCCTACCTATTGCCGATCCGAAGTCTGTGACTTTACCGCCTGGACCATAAGAAGTAAATGAATATGATTCAGTGGCGAGCTACATTATAATATGCTAACGATGCAGTTGATGTCACAGGACCCTCCAGGTAAACTAAAGGGCATATATAAACTGGTATCAATTTCTTCAATCTGTACATATATATTAAGGGGGAAAAAAACATTAAGTGATTTGGTTGCTCTTATATTGAGTTGTAGCTAGAATAGATTCATTATACATCTTTCGTATATGATAACGTCACAGAGACAGCCTATACACTCACAGGATAGTAGCACACTTCAGTGGATTATTATTGGACGTATTTTTCCTTAAAAATAAATATATGTAGGAATAAAAATTGGAAAGAAATCTCATAGTATCGTAAATTTAGCGACGAATTTGATCCAAAACACTTTATTTACACATCGGTAGATATATAGTAACGGACGTCATGGGATTGTTGTAGTTGCTCTCCAGGTGAGTAACCGAGCGACCTGGTAGAGCGTTGGCTTCGCATTTGGTAGGTTCTGGGTTCGATAGCAGCGGCCGACCATCCTGATATTTTTTTTTTGCAGGAATTGTCTTAAGTCAAATGCCGCGATAGTACCTTCAACTCAGGACTTAGCTGACTGCCGTATCCTGGCCTGATCCATAAATGCCTAAGGCCATAAATAAATTGAGTTCAGTTCATTTCCAGATGAGCAAATTTGCTTTCTACTTTTCGCTATGATCTCATACTCCTAACAATAATATATCTGAAAGAGACAAAGTGGAAGTTCGATGCGAGTTATTGCGCGACGAGTCTCTAATTTCTCCAGTTTTTTCGGTGTTGTTAACATTATAGGAGTCGCTATGTCTCAAGCGGTAGCGCATCTGACTACGAATCGGGCGGCCGGGTTCAAATCTCGGCCAGGACACGGGAGACTTTTCTCGTAGTGTTCTCGTACCTGGCGCTCTGAGGTGCTCTCAGCCTCCAAATTGAGTACCAGTGTGTCCTTGGTACTCCTGGGTACCTTGGGAAGGTAAAGGCGGTAGAGCGTGGGACCTCCACCTCACTTCGTACCGTAGGTTGAGCGGTGCCTCCACATCGCCCATGCATCGTTCAGGGCGCGTACGTATCGCACAGGGGATAGCTAGCTAACCTGATAACATTATAGAGTTCATGTAGCTGCTTCCAAGTGAGCCATTGGATCTCATTACTTTTAAAACTTGACATTTGGAAAACCTGGAGTCAATATGGTGACTCCTTTACCGAGTTCTGTCAATGGTAGTAGCTTTATAGATGCAGCCTTAGTTGATGACTTCATGGCACTCTACCACACAAAAGATGCACTTTCAGATCAGGCAACAGGCATTTCTGGTACAACCTAACCATTCTCTTTCAGTGTGCCAAGTATCCCATTTCAGGAGGGGGAAGTTTTTGCTGCGGTGGCCCACACTGCTTATTAATTGGTTTCGTTTTACATCTGTAAGTTAACACAACGATTGCTATACGAATACAGGACGATGATCGCTTTAAGCTAGAGAGTTCATATTGATTTTCTAACGTGATTTCTGTTTTACCATTTCCTGAATGTGTCGTTATTGATTATAATGAAGGAAACTTTATTTCTAGAAAGGCTGAAACAGTATAACCGATTCTGTCTCTATTCAGGCAAGGCATGTACAGCTTAAGTCATAGCTTTTTGTAATTATTTTTCTATGAACTCTTTATGGTAATTTAAAAGACCTTTTTTTTTTTCATTTAACCGAAATAAATCTATGCCGAAATATTCATTCTTGAAGATCATTGTTGATAATCATTGAAACTCAAAACGTGGTTTCCTGTACTACATTTAACAACCCATATCTTAACTAATAACAACGAAGTAATTCTTATATATATATATATATATATATATATATATATATATATATATATATATTTATATTGTAGCCTCCTTCTACCGGGAATCGAGGAGGTTGAGTATCATCCTGACATTCGCCTGGTGCGTCTAAAATTCTTACCCTAAAGATACGAATACAGGATGTACTCCGGGGATTAATTGGTAGCTACAGAAAGGCAAATAAGACTGAAAGGAGTGACACTAGGCATAAATAAATGATAAATAACGCAATTACAAAAAATAGGGGATTTATTGCCCTTTCACAATTTATGGGCTTAATCATAGCTGGCGGACAGAATGGATCCCACCAACGACCATGAATAGCTAAACCAAGACATTCTAATCAGATGGATAGATCGGCGGGCAGAATGACCTGCCTAGAAGAGAAGAGTCGTCTATGATCGAATCCGAGTAGACCTGCTAGTAGTCGTCTGTCAACGCTATCTCCGTTCTCTCCTCTCCTCTTTTTCTCTTGCCTCCGTATTTATGTCTGCCCAAGAATTGTTGGAATTTCTTCCTGGTTGGAGCGATGAACTATGGTGTGATAATTCAAATTGTTTCCCGTCTGGGGATTTCAGTGGCGTTCTCCAAAGTGTGTTACCCCTCTGTCCACAATATATATCTGGTGTAGTAAAAAGTAATCCATTATTTTGCCAATAGATGGATTCAGTGATCTGTAGCTCGCGTTGTATAAGTCCGATCGGGTTCAACGAGATGGCGTTCAAACGATGAGATTGCGTACTACAAACACTGTTCAGATAGTTGTGATGAGTTGACTCAGTGTTGTGTGAGGGCGCGTCAAAATGGACACTAGCAAAGAGAAAATACGCTATATTTTACAGTTTTTCTTCGATAAAGGCGAAAACGCAAGCCAGGCGGCTGCAAATGTGAATAGTGTTTATGGTCCTGATACTGTAACAG
>JAGDQP010046837.1:0-15189 GCA_022664845.1 Lepisma saccharinum
AAGTTTCGATTCTCAGTGGCAACTCATGAAACATACCCATTCGAAATAAACCCATTCGGTAAAGGGAATTGTCAAACGAATCCTCACTGAGGTTTTGAAGATACACTCTGTTCCACTAGGCGAGTGCTGGGATAGAACTTTAAGTAAGATCCTGGCTGATATCTTCCTCATCCTCTATTTCATCGAAAGATGCCAAAAAGCCTTAAATAAATTCAAAATTCATATCGGATACTGTACTCTTTCATTTTAAACATGATATGTCAATCTGCGAATATGTATATGTTAACAATCCATATACACTAAAACAAATGCTTTTCTATTGTTATTACAATGAGATCACTTGAAATTTGCACTTCTTTTGCAAATATGTAATATAATGTGGAAACCAATATAAAAAGAAAACAGCTTAAGCAAATGATAAGATATTGATTTTGTAATCGCTAGAAAATTATTAATAAAACATGTACTACATTAAAATCTTTTTCTTCATTAACTTCGTCATGCTAAAATTATTTTATTTATTAAACTGTATATTCAGCCATTTTCTAGAAAATATTTTTTTTTTTTTAGCACGGACAATAACATTTTAGCAAGCAATGATAAAAGCAGCTCCAGTGTCTTCAGATTTGAAAATAGCCAAAACATATTAGACCATTGACACTTATCTTTACGTTTTTAGTTTCGTATTCAATGTTGTCGCTTGAATGTTGCAGTCCCGTATTTATGATTCTCCCAGTCTATCATTCCTTGCAACGTTTATGAACTCCAGTTTGATAGTAATCGTTACATTTTTATGTTGGTAGACAAAAAGAATGCTGGAGATCCGCTCTGAAAGCTGTCCTTCATTGTGCAGCAATGTGCCATAATAGGCGTTTTTTAAGGTTAAGAAAAATGTGTTACAATCTAAATAAATATAAATAGAATATATCTGGTGTAGTAAAAAGTAATCCATTATTTTGCCAATAGATGGCTTCAGTGATCTGTATCTCGCGTTGTATAAGTCCGATCGGGTTCAACGAGATGGCTTTCAAACGATGAGATTGCGTACTACAAACACTGTTCAGATAGTTGTGATGAGTTGACTCAGTGTTGTGTGAGCGCGCGTCTAAATGGACACTAGCAAAGAGAAAATACGCTATATTTTACAGTTTTTCTTCGATAAAGGCGAAAACGCGAGCCAGGCGGCTGCAAATGTGAATATTGTTCATGGTCCTGATACTGTAACAGCCAATCACGCGCAATTTTGTTTTCGTCGATTCCGTGCCGGTAATTTTGACGTCAAAGATGTACCACGCACTGGAAGGCCACGTGTCGAAAATGTCGATAAAATCATGGACATTGTCGCGTCCTACCGTCATGTAATCACTGTTTCGATTGCCCAAGAGCTAAACATTGCACCAAAAAACCGTGTGGAACCATTTGCATAAGGCTGGATACAAAAAGAAGTTTGATGTATGGGTGCCACACGAGTTAACGCAAAAAAAACTCATGGACCGAATTTCCATCTGCTAATCGCTGCTGAATCGCAACAAAAGCGACCCATTTCTGAAGCGGTTGGTGACTGGTGATGAAAAGTGGATCACTTAAGACAACGTCACGCGAGAACGGTCGTGGTCGAAGCGCGGTGCGCCGGCGCAAACGGTGCCCAAGCCAGGATTGACGGCCATGAAGGTTTTGCTGTGTGTTTGGTGGGATTGGCAGGGAATTATCTACTATGAGCTGCTCCCCTACTTCCAAACCCTTAACTCGGAACTATACTGTCAACAATTGAACCGTCTGAAGGCAGCAATCGCCCAGCTTTGACCAATAGGAGAGACATTGTGTTCCAGCAGGACAACGCCAGGCCACACATATCGATAATGACTGGCCAGAAGCTCCGGGAGCTTGGTTGGGAGGTTCTTATGCATCCACCTTATAGTCCGGACCTGGCACCGAGTGATTACCATCTGTTCCTGTCCATGACGAACACGTTTGCTGGTGAAAAGTTCGCTTCAATAGACGCTTGTGAACATCGACTGTCTCATTTTTTTTCCAATAGGGACAAGGGCTTCTATGAGAGAGGCATCATGATATTACCTTCCAAATGGCAACACGTTATCGAACAAAACGGCGCATATGTGACCTAAATCGGATCATTCTAACTATGGAAAGTCAAGCCTTCAATGTCATGCAAAAATAATGGATTACTTTTTATTACACCAGATATTTAAATTACGTTACAATAAAACGATTGTTTGAATATATGGAGTTCTGTAAAAATGTATAATCGCTTGATCGCCTGCAGGTAAACAAATATATAATATTCTTAAAGTATGTTTTACGTTACAAAATTTAAAACAAAATATTAAGCTCTTTATATAAGGAATAGGCTATCTCACATCACTTTCTGAGGAATTATTTCACTGAATTTATTTTATTTTGAACATATTTTCCCCGTGATTCTACTTCACAATAGCGTTTTAAATTCTCAAAGCTGTTCATGACTCCATTCTACTGATTTAGTCTCGTCCGAGAACTGCAGATGTTGCGCCATCTTTTAAGAAAGGGGAGCTACAGGAATATAACAGTCACGGAAAAAGTATTCTCGGAACATAAATTTAACATATATTTATGAGCCTGACAGGAACTGTGTCTAACATACAAGTAGTAATATGTCAACATGTGAGATATTTAGGCTATAGGTGCATATCAAACCCATAAATATAAGTAAAGTAGAAACTAAATGCCTTCATTCCGGAATATCTTTTTTCTGTGAATGTACTACGTGCTGTTGTTGAATTAGTGTTTCATTTTATGCCCCAAAAGATAACGTGTTAATTATAGAAGGTTTTTGACTCTTGCTTATGACTTTTCACAAAAATTAAATACGTACAAGGTCTGTAGATGTCTCGCACTGTAAGATTTAGATAAATTGTTTATTATTGTACACAGCGGTGAATTGAGGCACAGAAAGTTTCTGGTAGTATCGTTTCTATGATAGCATTTGAATTGGATGTAACGTTGGCTGTTGTATTAGCTCTACTTCCGTTTAAAGAAAATTGGATGATACTTCTTACGAAAGAAATACTCTTTACCTTGAGTATTAGTACCTAATTATTATTTTGCTTTACTTTCTTTTCGGAAGAAACAAAGGATTTTCTTGTTTTCAAAAACGAACTTTTATTGCAAAGTTTATATATAAATACGAACAAGGAAGCAACCAGTGACAGTCTTACGGTGCCCATCGACACTTTTCAAATCGTGCGCTATCTCCAGTCACGTAGTAAGTACAGTGCGTTGAGTGCACTTGGTGATTGTCAGTTATCCGTTCATGAAATAAACTGCAAAAGCATCAACTATGTGTAAAAATCTGTATGCATTGCACAAATGTTGTTTTGAGCTTTTGATGAGGAATGTTTTAGTCCAACACAATATTATAATGATAAAGACGTTTCAAATCGGGTAGATTCTCCACCGAGGATAACGCAAACTACGGACGGCCGTCCACATCTACCACCATCTATCACCTGAAACGCTTCTGGGAAGTCCTGCATGCAAGCTGTTGCCTCACCTTGCGTGAACATGTTGTTGGCATGAACATTAGTGCAAGCTCACGTCAAACAATTTTGAAGAAGAATCTACAGATTGTGCCTTAGCTGTTAATCGCCGAACAATCAGACGGACGTGTGAGGGCAAGCGAAAAGGGCAGGCATTTATGCTTACCAAATTTTCCTCAAGCTTGTGAACTCTGGTGATAAAATATGGATGTACACGGTACGGTGTAGAAGTGAAAGTCTAATCATGACAGTAAATCGAGCAATTCTCACCAGTGCCCAGAAAAGGATGACCGAGTAAATTCCATATCAAAGTGATGTTAATCGTCTTTGGTTAGCAGGGGGTCATCCATTCGTGGTTTGTGTCACGTATTTCCACAGTGAATGCAGCATTCTACATTACAATGACGCAACGATTACAGGAAAAGGAGCGACACAAAAGACCGTTGAAGTGGTAGAACAAGTACTGGATGTATTATCACGATTATTAACTTCGGATTCCTCAGTTGACGTCCGAAAAAATAGGTAAAGCACCAGACACCTGTTGTCCCACAACAGACCTACTCCCTTGATTTGTCACCAGCCTCGTTCTTTCTCTTTTGTAAGTTGAAATCCAGTGTCAGTATCCAGATCATAGGGAAGATCCACGAGAAATCGTTGTGTGATCAACTGGCAGTTTCCAAACACGAGTTCCAGCATACGTTCCAGAACCGTTATACATATAGGAGGAGTGGTGTGTGCATAGTGGGGGAATGTATTTTGAAGGACACAGCGAAGTGGTGATTTTTTAATGGTTTTTTGCACGTTTTAACGTTTGGTTTCTTTCTTTAGAACACACCAATTTTAGGATGAAATGTTCTTTCTCCTGCAATACATCTTTACATGATGCGCTATATTACTTTATTAATAAAGTGTTATAGAGACTCCATTCAAAGCCAAAGAATATAGAAAGGGAGTCCACTTTTGGTAAGATTTGTAGCATCACACTTTGTCCAGATTTGGCTGAGAGCAAGGCTGAAAGATCATTGATATTTCCCATGAAGACAAAGTTATTGTCACCAGTTGCTTGAAAGAAAGCACTATCTATCTACACATCCACCTTGTCAGTTCAGTTCTGTGAATTTTTTTCTATATTTTGTTCTTCCTTTGTCTGCGTGAGTGTGTGTCACTTTTGTGGATTGTTTGAATCTGTACGTGTACTGAGAAGAGAGAAAAATAGAAGGTAAAGGCGGGAGAAGAAGAGTGAAACAGAAATAATAAGAGAGGGACAGAGAAACAAGGAAAATCGAGACACATACACACTCATAGAGAGAGAGAGAGATGGTCTCTCTGTGCTTCGAGTACAGAAAAGAGATTGCATTTTGTTTCGCTATTTTTTCTTCGCTTGGCATTCCACTTCATTTAACATATTTTATTCTCACTATTTCTAGTTGCAAATAGCATTCTGTCTTTTGTATTCTAGATCAGAAACTTTTCGGTCAGAAAACGTTTTCTGTTCTCTCTTCAATAGTTATTTTTCTTTATTTTTATCCTTTTTATGTTAAGAGATCAGGAGGGGAAATAATTACATGAAGAAAAAATTACTGTAGATATTAGAAAGACAGAAAAAGATTTCTAATATTGAAAGCATGTCTTTGGATATTGTTTACAAGTGACTAAATCATTTTCGGTGAACGTTTGTGAAATCTACGGGCTGTACAAAGAGTAATAAAATATATTGTATATTCAGGAATTTTAAAGCTAGCGTTCTGTTTCCTTCCATGTATTATGTTTTAGTTTCATATTACATAATATGTTATAAAGAGGTTGTTTATGATTCATATCTTTGCGATGTTGAAAGCCTACTGTATATTTAGGGTAAAAATATAGTTCCTCATGCGAATCCATGTCGAAAATATAGGAAGAAAGAATATTCGAGTTTGTATGCCTGAAATACAACAAAACGCACAGACAGAATACTATAATAAGGAGAAATTAATTTACATAGAATTACAACTCGTAGTTCTGGTGGCTCTGTTGTAGATTCTAACTAGTACAGAAATACGAATTTTGGTAGATTTTCAATTTGCGGATTGTAAAAATGAAATTGCAATGCTGCAAGTAGAGGTTTTTAGGGTCTCTATCGATTTTAACGGTACATATTTAAAGTTGGGGTGGGCGTAAGAATTAGAAAAGGTGACAGCCTTGATGGTGAGGTGAGTCCGACAGTATCTTTCAACAGGCGACAGAATATTTATGGCGAATGCGATTCTCAAATTACATCAGTTTCCTCAAATATTAAGAACCTTGTTAATTTCTCTTCAATCTTCTTGTGATTCTTAACCAAATCAGTTCCAGTAATTCATAAAACAAACCGACCAGATAGCCTTGCGGGCTTTGGCAATAAGCCAGTGACTTGAAGGTCCCGTGTTCGAATTCCGGCTGCGGCATGAATGTTCATTATTCTAGATTTTAACTAGAATTTGACGGGCTGAAGTCAAAAGTTACTAGAATAGCCCATCCAAAATAAAGTTTACCAAAGTTTTTATCATAAAATAACAATCTTACGTGATTCGAATCAACCTTCTTGTGTTTCTCATTTTTACATTTTCTCCATTCATGAAGTTGCTACTAACAGTAGGTTCATTTCAATATTCTTGCCAGATTCTCAATTAAATTAGTTATACAAATTAATAAAACCTTGAATTTTATCATGATGTATCAGTTTTATTGCTATGCTTAATTGAACAGATTTCTTCAACTGGTAAAACCAGCAGATCCTCATTCAGTTTGTTTGAAACTGTTATTTTCAAATGAGCACACATACACACTGCTAGTTCGCTTTACAGAATAGTCTCTCACAAAAAAAAAGCACCATTCGTTTATCTTTCATATATTACACAATGACTTTGATTTTTGTGAGTAATTTCAAGATATAATCCTTTTGTTTACGTGTCAACAGCAAATTTGAAGAATCAAGTGCATCACAGCAGTAATTTGTTTCCCACAATACTTCAGATTCGCTCCACTTGGTGTCTCTGTACGCAATATACAAATGGTTGAAACTGAATGTGTTGTTTTCCTTATTGTTTTCGGTATTGGGAAGTTATTTGTTAGCAGTAAATTGTTTCTGATTGACTTTAAGCAAGTAGGGCTACCGAATAGTGTTTTCTGTATATTTAGAGGCAAAGTAAGACGTTGAAGTGTCTCTATACTTCCGTACATTGCGAAATATGGGGAAAGTGTGTGTGACACAAGTCAACCTAAAAAGGAAGATTCATGGCTTTGGGAAGTGAGATCCACACAAGTAGACAAACTTAAAGCAATGAGGATTCATCATACGACTGTTCGTAGAATTATATAGAAGCAAAAACCACATGGTGTATGTTAAAGATGAATATAGAGTAATCTTACATTGCACTTCTCCTTCTGTTAAAAATATTTGAAGATTTTTCCATTAAACTGTGATAAGAAACTAAAATAATTTCACCTTTATTGACTTAATTAGTAAATTATATTCCCGTCTTTTTTATCACACCAAACCATTGCGTAACAACATCATAAAGAAAACTCCGCTGAGAGCATTTAACTCTCGTCTAAAATAAAGGAAACGTTTTCCCATCTTCTTCTATCTTACTTTTGAAATTTCCAGTAATGGTTACGGTGTATCACACAAACAAGTGAATAATTAGATATAATAAATTTCCAAGCACAAGAAGCAATAATATGTTTTCAGAAATTGAACAAATAGTTCCCTACTTTAGCAATTTTGACGTTGCTTGTTAGAGATTAGTGTGCTCGCTTTAGTGCGCGTGGTCCTGGGTTCAATTACCGCCAGGGTTCATTGAACTAAGTAGTTCGGAGCTCAGTTAACCAAGACTGTATGTCTCGTTTTTAGATGCTCATTTGCTCGTTGAGAACGTTAATTACAATTCACTCACCTTCCTTTGAAAAATCAGTGTAATTTTAAAATTTAGATATCTTTATTTTTGTTCCGCTGAATGCATAGTACCTCTCTGGATATCGTACTAATAAGTAGCGTCATCATTCAAAAGACAAAACAAATATTGAATGAGAGACGGTATACTGAATAAAATTAGTTTTCCGGACATTAAAAATGTATTTTTTGTGAAGCTAGATCAATAAGAAGAAATGCATGTATATATTTTATTTTGAATCTTTCGTATAGGAACGTTTCCGCAAATATAGTACACAGTAAACATCGACTTGTCTCTCAAATACGTACATCCTCTTTCCTCCTGAGTTTTCTTCCTCAAAGATGAAAGAAGAAAAAGAAACAACAGAGAAGTGAATCTCCAGGAACATGTGGTATCTTTCTCATCTCATGAGAAGAGAAAGAAGGCTATGAGAAGTGCAAAGCTCTTAAAAGGACAAGAAGACATTTTCTTAATGGGTATCCAATGTCTGTTAAAACCTGTATCAGCACAAAACGATTTTTTGCATCGTATTTCGAAGCTATTATGTTATAAAAGTAATAGACTGGTTGACAATAAATATAGACGGAATTAGTTTACTTTGTATCGACAATTGACCATGAAGGTTATTTACATTTTGAGAATTTCCCCATTGAGTTATAAGATGTCACTCGTTTTGAGAATTGTAAATCAATATAGATCTGAATTCTTATTTCTTATCGTTCGGCCATTATTTTAACAGAATTTTAATATTTCTGAAGGGATAGAATTAACAAGAACTGAATGGTTAAAATAAAACGTCAAAATTTTGAACAAAACAATATATCTGACACGAAGCGGGGTGGCTTACAAACTACAACTATGAATAATTAAACTACAGAAAGAATTGATGCAAAGCGAATGTGATTAACTAGAATTGAGTGATAACATTAGTGAAAGGTCAAACTTGAACAAAGTATACTAAAAGGTGATTTGTAAAAGAAAAGAATAAAAGAAATTAATCTTTAATCAGATTTTATAAATTAGAAAATGGACATTTCCGTTTTCCCCGTCCTTATATATTTTATAGTTTGTTTGTGTACATCAGATTAAATAATATATAATGTTTTTGAAATTTCAGCGCTACGGTTTTCCGTTACGTACAAATATAGCATCAAATACTGAGAATCCAATCTCCTACGTCATACAACGAAAATCATTCTCTGATTGGATTGACGTAATCAATCTGTATTATTTCCGTAGTTATATGCTTCTCCCTATGTGACGTTCCTTATTCAGAAGTTTGAAGAAGAAAAAACAAAAACGAGACTGAACATTCACATTATCACTTAACGAAATAATTAATGTACAAATCTGCAGAACACACTTCAATATGTTAAAACACCAAAACATGTTTCTAATAACAGAAATTGCTCGAAACATAGACAGGGGGCAGTATTTTCTTGCAGTGCTCTTCTTATCGCCGGTTTGTATCAGTCCTGATGTCTTGTCAATTTGGCGCAATTGGTTGGCGCATGCAACTTTTAACTTTTTATGCTTTCACCTAAGGCTGTTCGAATCCTATCAAAGATCGTGTTTCATTTTACTTCACGGAACGCAAGAGTAACTTCAATGTAAATGTTTCAATTTACGTTTTTGTTTCTAACATGCTTTTATTATTTTTTAAAATGACATATTAAAAGTATTCAATATATTCACGGGCTACAAGTAGTATGATAAATTGTTAACAGATGGCAGTACCTAACGAGCACTATTAATTCATGTGCTTTAAAGTTCTTCAAAAAACACTTCAGTAGCATTCATTAAAAAGTATACGATTGTCGAATGTAAAAACCCACATTTTTTTACAGAAAAAATAGGTAATTCTTTTTTTAAGTATAAGAGTTCTAAAGAGCATTATTAGAAGCTATCTTATGATTTAATAATGAAAAAAGAGCTGCTATAAATTAGTGTTGAAGCTACCAAAATATATCAATATCTTAAAGAAGTATTAAAAGTAAAAATCAATTTTAAATGAATAAAACGAACTAAATGACGTGTTAAGGCATACAGAAAAGCTATTCACCACTTATACTATTTGTTCCGATCCATTTTTGCCATCTCTTGTTAACAATAATAACTAATCAAATACCATCTGTATGTTAATGACAAGCAGTCGGCAGACTGATTACGTCATAACATGGCGGCGCCCGAATAAGCGCAAGGCTGAGACTGTTTTAAAGCAAGTCTTCATTACTCTTCATAAATGCATCACAGAAAGAAAAGAAAATGTTTTCCGTAGTCTACTTTAACAGAAGAATTTTTTATTACAATAAAAAATTTCTACCGGAAATGTCCATTCTGATAAAATTATATTTTCAAAGGGAAGAAGAGTGTAAGGAATCAACTCCTTTTTTACCCTTTTTCTATGTTTCTCTTTCTTCTGGTCAGAACAATAAAGGATGGATTGCTATTACCAACGTCAACTTGGTGCCTTGTATGTGTCTTTCAACCATTCATAAAATGTCATATTGCAAAGTTGTGTTGGTGAATGTTGTGTTCAAGTAAAGTATACGAAGAGTGTGGTAGTTTATAAAGCCTTGCTAAAGATTGGCTGCAACTCTTCTTCCGCTGTTGGTAATTTCGGATCAAACTTTTTCAATATGTATATAGTAAGAAAATTAACGAACCTACACTTAGTAGTTCATATGATTAAACTAATAGATTGTTATTGAATAACCTGGTGTTTTCTCTCTCAGTATCCAAATTTCAGTGAACCCGCAAAATGGGATGCTTATCTATTTATTAATTTAGATTTGTCCACCTTAAACTTGAGATTCAGCCATTGAGGGCAGGTCATCCCATCCCCCGAAATTCATGAAAGAACTCCCAAACTTATTTCTTTTTCGGTTAGGCTTTAAGAGAACCTTGTCAACAATTTGTTTAAACACTGCTCACCCCTTAAAATTTAGCTTTACATCCCCAAAATGGAAATGCTGGCAGAAACTCGGAACTGACTATTAATGCAGATTGAGAGACTTTGATTTATCACGACGTAGCTTTTCATTTGGTGAGACCAAATGAAATATACAATTATATATGAAAAATGGGAAAAACTTGCTTAAATTTGTAAGCTTATTATTACCATTTTCGTTTCTTATAATACTGAAAAATAATTTAAAGTAAGGGAATGTAAAACGTAAGTTAGATGCTAATATCCTATTGAATAACGCTATTGATGTAACGCCGGCGCTATTGAATAGCGTTAGGCCCCACACTACCAAATTTACTAGCTCTATACATGATATTGACCTGTGATCTGGCCTCCAGCAATCTATACATAAATTTCACTTGAATCACCTTTCTGAGATTATTTTCACGCAGAGTAAGTTTTAGATATCCCTTCGAGAACCGTATTCCCCGCTGTAGAGAAATGAGAGGAGGGGGCTAAGAGATCAATATACTCGTATAACTAACTCTCTTTCGTTTACCCCTTCAGCATAAAAAAAACAACGTGAAGAAAAAGGGGAGAAAGAATCAGGTTATTTGGCATTTTGAAGCAAAGAAAGTAAAAGAAAAAAAAATAAAGTAGACATTTTGCGATGAAAGAGGAAAACGTATTATTACAACTAAGTCATAAAGCGGTTGAAAAGAAGAAACGATGATGGATTTTGAGTGCGGCAGCTTAAGAACCCTTTAAATCGTCTTCAGTCTGGCTTTAAAATATGGATAGTATTAGTCTGAAAATGGCCATACAAAAGACTTTACTCTGTCTTTTATCTAAGACTTTTATCGTGTTCGTCACTCTGTCTGCATTACACACAACCTTTCAGGAAATATAAAAGTAATTATTAGAGAAATGGAATATACGAGCAAGAGTATACGTCAAATGAAATCTATACCAAAAACATTTCTTTGTTAAAAAAAAATCACAAACGTATGAAACATTATATGTAGACAAAGCATGTACTTCTTCACGCTTCGATCCACCACACATTTGGCGAATCTAATAGCTTTGGCATATCCATATTTTATTCGACTTCATGTCTTGAACTTAAGTTCAAATACCATCCTTTTTATGCACCTAACATTGCACAAAGTGAAAGTGAACACCAGTCAATTCGTTCTGCATGTTATAAGGTACGAGATTTAGTATTCCTTTCATCACAAAACCTTCTTGCATGTAGGGGACTATTTTCAGTTATTTAGCAAACCAATCTGAAAGTTTGGTGTTCATTGATGTTAGTATAATTTCAGTTAATATTTAGCTACGCCCCTGTGGGATACGCACGTCCCGAGAACGGCTCATGCGGATGTGGAGGTACCTCTCCACGTATTCTTGACGACCTACAATAAGAAGTGAAGTGGGGTGTTCGGTCCCACGCTCGACCGTCCTTACATTGCCAAGGTGACCAGGAGCAGTAGCAATGACCCTCTGGTACGCAATGTGATAGGAGACAGAGTAGCCCGTAGAGCACTAGACTAGGGAGGACTGCAAGAAATGTGTCTAGTATCCTGGACGGAATTTGAACCCAGGCTGCCCGATTCATAGTATGACGCCCAACTGCCATAGCCACAGCGACTGTTTTAAGTAAATGTTACTATTGTTTATTGTTTCTCAATATAATTCTTGTTTACATAGCGACCGTAAATAAAACACGATATGAGCTAATCTTCTTTATTGCAGTTTGGCACCATCGTTCCGCTGATTTATCCATAATCTTACACAAGTAATGTCATTTTAATTCATGTTTCACACCAAACTTTCAATTATAACTTTCTGATAATCGTCTATGGCGCCACCCATCCAAAATCTCTACCTAACCACACCTTCAGGTCTTTTTAACAGAAACAAGAAAATATATGCAATATTTCTAATAGCAAAGGCTACAAACAACAAGATGTAAAAAATAAAAATCACACATATATACAGAATGCCTACTAAGAAAATACATTGAATAAAACGGCTCATTAATACGAGGATCAGTCAAATGAGAACCTTAAAAACCTTCTAAAAAAGAAATAAGCTAATGAGAAACACTTGTACGTATTTCATTGTACTAGATTATCCCCACGATCAATACACGTTTCCCAGCGTTTACAAAGTGCCTCAATACCTCTGGAAAAAATGCTTTTTGGTTGGCTGTGCAACCAGTTATGCACCACTCGTTGAACTTCTTCATCAAATTGGAACTTCTTCCCTCCTAATGATTCTTTTAAAGGATCAAACATGTGAAAATCGCTTAATGGCGAGATCTGGTGAGTAAGGGGGATGGGGGAGACACTCAAAATGATGATCTTGAATGGTCGCTGCCGTTGCGTGGGCAGTATGAGGCCGCGCGTTGTCATGCTGCAGAAGAACACCCGTTATCAGCAGTCTACGCCTCTTGGTGCTTATAACTGGTTGCAGTTGATTTTGGAGGAGATCGGAATACGAGGCACTATTCACTGTGCATCCCCTAGGCATGTAGTGCTCCAAAACAACACCCTGTTGGTCCCAAAAGAGAGTAAACATTACCTTACCTGCAGATGGCTGTCTTCGGAACTTTTTCCGTTTCGGTGATGATGAATGCTGCCATTCCATACTCGATTTTGTTTTGTTTCCAGGGTGTAATAGTGCACCCATGTTTGATCCCCAGTTACGATTCTCTTCAAGAAGTCCTTCTCGTCTGTAGCGCTGCAAAAGCTATTCACACACATCAACACGTCGCTGTTTAAGCTCATCCGTCAGCTGGCGTGGTACCTATCTGGCGGATACTTTCAGAAACCGGATCATATCGTGGATTATGTGATGAACTGAACCATGACTTATGCCAATAATTTTCACTACGTCATCCACAGTCACTCGGCGATTGTCCCTTATCACTACTTCAACAGCTTCAATCGTCTCTGGCGTCACAACTCGATGCGCTTGACCTGAGCGAGGAGCATCTTCAACAGATGTTACACCACTTACGAATTTCCTGCTCCACTCATAAACTCGTTGCACTGACACACATGAGGCACCACACTCATTTTCCTGTACCTTCATTCTTAGATGAATGTCGATAAGTTTCACACCTTCACTAGTCAAAAATATTATGACCGAACGCTGTTCCTGCTTGATGCACGTTGATAGTGGGGCGGCCATCTTGCAACTATTCCTGTGTCGGCACTGACGTCGCTAAGCTCTTCTGCCACCTACTGGATAAAAATAACACTATTAGTAACAATATAACCAACTTTCATAACTGCAACATGAAAATTACAATTTATAAATAACTTTTAAGGTTTTCATTTGACTGACCCTCGTAATATTTGTAAAAATCTTCTTCGAAACACTCCTAATACATTTTACATATCACAACGGGCTGATGTCTTTTACAAGTCACTGTCGAGACGAAATTCATAAACATCTTCGGGAATATTTTAATTCATCTGAACATCTGTAATTATTACTAATCAGTCGATCTGCAGTTATCACTTCATTTTTCGCTCTTCTGTTGACAATCCTTTAATAATTCTGAAACGATCAAAACGATCTCCGAGAGCTGCGGTGACACAAATAGCTGAGCGTCCACCTCTGGTACTTAGGATCATCGGTTCATCCCATGTGGCCTTTGTGATGGACAAACACCATACTCATGGGTTTTCTCGGGGTTGTAGCGTTTGCTCCAATTTTCTTCATTCTACTAATAATCGCATCAACATCCATCCGGACTGATCCCAGTACAATGACCTTCGAAGCACATAATAGCAATTATGCACGGAACTCGAATACGTGAGGCTATAAAGGCCGAGGGAACGTATTTGTTTTTTTTATTTTATGTTAATCGCACTCATGCATTTAAGTAATTCATAAAAAAATAGCCAAATTGGGTTACTAAGCTTGTAACTTTATTCACATGACTAATTCACTCTTCGTTGTTTCGGTCCGGGATTCCAAATATAGAGAGAAATTCATTGAAATAAATTATATTCCAAATTACAAAGGGAAAGCGAGGGCATAATCACACTTCTTCAGAACAACAAACACGAGGGATGTAAAGAAAATAACCAATATTAACCACAATGTGTCTTGTCTAGCGATAGCTTGTATGGTCAAAGCTACGTATGGTGTCTAATTGTACGTGTTCATTGCAGCTAAATCATATGTGACGAAAACCATGTGCAGTGTTTACAGCTGTCTATAGTAGCATGCATTGTCTATAGCGATTGAATGGTTCGTTAAAGATTTGAAGAGATATGTCATTATGTTACATCCATATCCAACGTGCAAGCATTTATTATTATTTAGATGATACAAAATCATTAAAAACCTTGTTTTTATTTTTAACATTTTGGCTCTCTACTAATAAACACACCTCTTAGCATATCTAATATTATTCTTTAATTTAAACTTATAAGAACTATTTCTATCCTTTGCAACTAGAGAGACAATTAAACAGGAATTGTAGAATATCCCACATTGTGCTGCTAGTGATTGCATAGGAGAAAAGATGGAGACGACAGCAATGGAAGGAACCAGATACTATCGTTTAAAAGTTCACATATTAGTATAAATTAAGGAACAGTTCTGCTTTAGGGATTCATTTCCAACAAAACATTTTGTCCTCTACTTTTCATGCCAGCTGTAAGCAGGCTAAGAAAATGAAAAGCAATTAGAAGGAGGAGAAGGTGGAGAAGAAAAAAAAGAGGAAGAGGAGGAGGAGGAGAGAAAGAAAGAGAGAGAAAGATATATACATCCTACCGTTTCCTTGGCACCTAGTGCACTGTCCAGTATC
>JAGDQP010046838.1:0-15189 GCA_022664845.1 Lepisma saccharinum
GCTTTATAGATGTATTCGCGTATTCGTAGAAGCATAGCTGGGGCATCTTGAGTTCCTGCTAGACCCCCTTGAGGGAGTGTTAAAATTTAAAAAATAATCAATGTTAAACGGTTTGCCAATGTTTTGTATAGAATCTTTAAGTCGCAATTTAATAAGGAAATTAATCTATATTTTTGTTTCACCTTGGAAATCTGCTTTATCTATCAATACTCCTCGAATATCACAAAAATATGAACAACCTTTTAAATTTTCAATATGAAATTGTATAAATTAGAAATTGTATATACGCTCTAATATATCTTCAAAAGTTAAATACCAAAGTGGGGATATGCCATATTTTCCTGTCGATGTGGTAACTTTAACAACAAATATAGTGCATAGAGTTTCCTGCTCCTTAACTTGATCTGCTAGTGTGTGATTAAGATACATTGATATTTTGGGGAAGGAAATATCTGGAGATTAATAACTTGTTGTTTCCCTTTTTCTTGCATCGTTAAGAAGTGAACGATAATTTTCACATATTGTCGGATAAATATTTCCTCCTTCGTGAAGCACAGCAGTATTATCTATATTCTCATTTATTATTTGTTTTTCTCCATCTCTCGCTCTTGGCGTACATGTATATTCTTTGGGGATTCGTTTATTTCTATTTGAGGTAGACGACTTCGGATGGTGGTGTTTTTTGTACTGTTTTATGAAGGTAACATAAAACGTTTTGCATTCGTTTTATTTGAAGTAATACCGGGGCACTCTAGCTAGTTGTTCATATTACTCATTAAGTAATTTTTAAGAATATTGAATAAGGTTTTTGTTTCTGATTTACTCTTGTGAGTAGCCTTTCGAAAAATCAATTATTTATGCTTAGGGTTGTGTCACCGATGTGGCGTCTTTGTAAAGCAATGCGTTTCTAAAGTTACTGCCGTAATAATTTTACACACGCTATTTTAATAATTTTGTTCGGATAATATTGAATCATTTAAGTGCGATGCGTAATCATGTCGTAAATGTGTGTATAACGTGTGTTATAGTACGACGAAAACGGCTATATGGTCTGAAAAGGATTATTATTAACTTCATGAAGCTCTGATTATAGCTCTTGTGGAATATAAATATTTTCGATACGAGAGCTACCATTTGTATATATGTATGTTGGGTTATACTTATTGAAATGGCAAGTTTCGTATTTGTCAAATTATTGAAACAATTTGAATAGTCTAATAAGCTCGGGACTAATGTTGGCATGATTACTTGCGTCTTCCACTCGACGGGTTGCATTAGCGTCTGAATATAATATTGTATGTAACGGTCGTAGAAGTTGAACTTGAAAAGTTATATCGTCATGGAAAATGATTATCTTGCTTTTGTGAAATTGTTCACCGAAGGTAGGTGCGCGCCAATTACAGCTGTATTTTAAAGTTTACCTGATATTATTTTTCCAGACGGATATATGTACACATCTTCTAAATACAAATCATCACGTACTGCTAATTGGGAACTCATTTACCTTAAATAACTGGGAAGAATGTACATTATAGTTAGTAAACTGTAGTCCCTATTCCGAAACCTCCAGAAAATAGGCCACATAAACTCCATGCTGATTAAGAAACTGCTACAAATTTGCATTTTGCTGGGCATGTGTGGATTTGCGAGGTTGACTGTAAGGATCTTTAAGATCACTACGATAATAACAACTATTAGTCCTCTATATATATGCATGATGTTGATTCAAGCATTACGAATGAAAAATGTATACAT
The DNA here is from genome assembly GCA_022664845.1 of Lepisma saccharinum. Taxonomy (NCBI): domain Eukaryota; kingdom Metazoa; phylum Arthropoda; class Insecta; order Zygentoma; family Lepismatidae; genus Lepisma; species Lepisma saccharinum. The sequence continues at coordinate 1,756 of JAGDQP010046838.1, forward strand.
TTTATAATATAAAGGACGTTATATTTTTCCAATCAACTAACTTTGGACGAGAAAACAATAACAGTCAAATGCACAACTATCTCTATAAACATAATATTTGAGTTCGAGATTCATTGAAATTAACTGGATTTATTTATGGCCTTTTGTCATTTCGGCTCAGGCTGGGATCAGCTAGGTAGAGGATGGGGAAGGTATTGGCCAGGGCATTTCATAATTTACCATCCCGGCATCGTATCTGATGCACCATAATAACGAATTGAGTTTTATTCATATCTTTAGTCATCTAAAGTTCAGAACGGGATAGGAGAGGAAAGGATTTGGAAAGGTGACGGTCAGAGCCTATGTTGAAAGTGCCATCCCGGTATTAGTCTTGCGTCACTGGGGGAAAACTGGAAAATTTCGGTGAGGATGGTCGGTCGCTGGATCAAACTCACAACCTTCTCAATGATACGCGAATTCACCACCAGTGAGATACGCTGTCTCGGTATCATAATAACGAATCCTAATATTTAGTCTTTCAATCTGCGACCGAATTGCACGAATCCATTGAACTTGGTATCCAAAACCCGGAAGATTCTTATTTCGGATCTTCGGTCCCGGATCCGAGTTTCGATCATCGGATCCGGATCCAAGTATTGGATTTCCGGATACATGGCCATAAAATTCGTTTTATTTTTTCCCCGGAATCACATTTGATTTGCTGTTCCCTGTTATATATTTTACATTTTTGGTATTTCGATATAGTTCGATGCCATTCAATACTTCCAGACACGTATCTAAAAATTAGTGCGGAGTAGATCAATGAATATCGAGGGTCCAAATCCGAAGTCATTCTGGGTGTGAACAGTACCATAAAAATATATAATTAAGCCTGAAATTATCCTATTTTTTTCATAGTAAAAGAAAATAAGGAGCGGAAAATACGGACCAACCCCTAAATATAAACGTCCGTGAGTACTTCCGTATCACTCAACATCATTATTTCTCGGTATTTTGATATTATTCGGTATATCGGTTTTTTAGCATATCAATATTTCTGTCTATCGGTGTTTTCGATTTTTCGATATTTCGGGTAGCAATCGGTATTTCAGTATGTCAATAATAGTCGGTATGTAAAACAGACCGAAATTGGTATAAATATCTCAAAACCGAACACCCTTACCAAAGATACCAAGGACACTGTATTACTGAATTTGATAGGATTCTTAGTATACCTTAGAGCTTGGAAACACTGTAGGATAGTTCACCAGTGTCCTGGCCGGGATTTGAATCCGAGCAACCCGATTCATAGTCAGACGTGCTACCACCTGTATCAGTTTTTTGTAATATATGTAATTAAATAGCCTTGTCAGCGAATTTTAGTAAGTAATACACTTGATGAGTAATCCAAGCATACTCTAAATTAGAAATGTATTAAATAATTTTGGTTCAAATCAGTTAAAACGGGAATTTAAAATAATATAAAAGAGATATAGTACTGAAATCATAGAAGCAAATACATATCCATGAAGTTTTTCTTTTCCCGGCAGTTTGTCACAATAAACAAAAAAGAAAGAATTTAAATATGAACCTCCTGTGTCATGTTATGGATAGTGAATTAATATTTCTTGTTTCTAGCAGTCAACCGATAACGAAGAAATTAAAACGACGCACCTTGTGTCTCCGCATGTACACTCTTGGCGCCATAATACTGATTATTTTAGGAACTATCAGTCACATCGGACAAATTGCATATGTTTAAATGATAAAAACACCCTTTAGTAGTCTTTAAAATAATATGATTCTTTCAAAGAATAAAAAAAAATAAAAAATATGTATTACACACGGCTTAACAGCATCCTTTAAATCAAATGTTCAGAATGTTTTAAACAAACTGTTTAAAACGCGTTTGAAATATATGTTTAAAACGTTTTGTTTTAAACATTCGGATTTTGTGCCAAACCGAGTCCGCTTGATGTGTTTTAAAATTTGAGAGCAGGGGGTAATCGTAGGAGGCTATTTGTTAAATCCGGCAGATGATCTAGTATTTCGATTCTCAAGTTCGTTAATTTATACAGTGTAGCACCCGCCCAGTGAGGTTTTGTGTTGCCCTTGAGAAAGCTGATCCTCTAGACGCTTTTCCGTAATGTTTGGACATTTGCTTCTGCTTCCGTCGTTGCAAAGGTGATGCATAATAGTCATTGGTGATACAGGTACTATGTTCGAAGTAGTTAATTAATGCTACATCATCAATATCCTTAAAGAAAGTCTCAAGAAGCTTGGCAAATAACTTCTGAACTCTCCATTTCTTTGAGTGTCAAAAAGCATCATGACTCCACTCGCTTGCCTGTTCGTTGTTCCCATAATAATATATGTAGGTCCATGTATTACAACCCGCAGGAGAAACAACAGAATAATCGATTTTACACTATGATCCGAGCACGCGTATTGTCCGCATTAAGATCGTTAAGGATCAATTTCGTGGAAATATTCTGTATGTTCAGATGGTCATGATAAATAAACCGACGTATTCACAGGAAATGCTAAGGATTTCCGCTATATGCTTAACAGAACAGAAATTAGCCTATCTTTTAAGATAACATCATTCACAACCTTTACATTTTCAGCCACGTCGCGACGGAAAGTTTCCCGAACGTATTTTGTCGTCTGTGCTGAAACGATCTGTACTAAATAGAGCTACCCAGCTCTTTACAGTGACGTACGAAGGGCTATGTTTCCCAAATGATTGTGACATATCTTAATGTTGACTTCCTGTAGAAAAGCAAATATTTTATATCAACCCGGCACTCGTTTCCAATGAAACTCTTCTCAATTGTTGCTATGGCCACTTCAAACACGCAAAGCACAAGAACTAAGTCAATCAGCAGTATCCTCTTTGGGCAGGACCAACTAGAAAGAAAAATGTTTTATGAAATATAAAATTTGTTCCGATTAGTACACTCCACGGTAAAAAATATCCTAATGATTTATGAGCACCGTCTTATATATATGAAGTTTGGAATATCATTACAGAAAAACGCCTGCGTTCAGACTACAATATTAAAAGCAAATAAAACTAAGATGTCCCACAATATAAAGTAACAAAATATTTTAAAAAGAGCAGTGAATGCAAATCTTGTCTAATGTATCATTTTATCACTTATGTTGCACCTATATACATACATGAAGTATTTATATCAGGTGACAACAGGTGATAATCACGTGACATGAAGTATTTATGATACAAATGCATTTGAAGAAAGGAATAGCCAAAAAGTAAAAGTGCCAATCGTAAAATCTTTCAATAAAGGGATCGATGATTCGGACAGTCTGAATAGAAAGCTGCAATACATTATTTAATATAACATACTCTGTTTTTGAAAGAAAAAAAAATAAGCATCAAACAGAAACAGGAAAACACTCATAGAAATAATTAATGCCTTAACAGTATTTTTTAAAGAATGATAGGAGAGAAATGTATCAAAAATATATCAGCTGGATATGTTGGCATCTACAGACATTTAGGAGGCAGTTTCAACTGTTTCAAACAAAACCGTTTTTTTTTTATCATTCGGCTCTCACTAAAACCAGGTCAATTTCACGTGTCATTTTGTAGTACGGAATTAGAGTTATGTCAAAAACTAACTTCACCGTTGCGAGTCTTGGAACATTCCTCCACTGTTTGATATGTCACAGAGTCCACTTACAGCGTAAAAACATAAAGCATAGTCAAGATGGCAGTCACTGTCGTCATACCATCCAGCACCTCCTGTCCAGTATCTATTAGTAGCCATTTACTTTCAATGTATACGTATACCAGTTTATAAAAGAAAAGGCGCTTTCCGTAATCTGTATTCGATTTACTTGCTCTCTACGTTCCATCTTTCTCGGGTCCCACTGTCGTTATTTGTTGACGGTATCACCCATAGATTTGACTGTGAAGATTTACCTAGGCACTGTACTTACATACAAATTTTCAGCAGAATCGGGCTCTTACAACTAGCGAATGTTCCTTGTTAGCTATAAATGTTTCATGGGACATTGGTTACATAATGTTTCCATTGATCTATTCGTTTTCGTTCCCTCTCGGATTGTAGTGATCACATACACCAATTATTCATATGTGACACAGAAGTCATTCTTATACTGGGAAACAATATAATCCAAGTTTATATTCTTACGAATCTGATTAGGGAATATAGGTAAAATTTGTTTGCTGTGCTTGTTCAGAAGAATATATATTTAAAACGCGTATCACATGTATAATTGCGTAGACATCATTAAAATGTCGGGGGGGGAAGCCTAATGGGCTCTGAATTTCACATTAGTATACGCAAACACCATTCCCGCAACGAAAATTTCCTCTTGTTTGGTTAGCACTACTATGGCATTGGCCTCCACTGTTTTTTTTTTTACCGAGAGTCGTCTAGTGGTATTGATCTTGGCATTCTCGGGTTAAATATAAAATGTAATATAAAAGGACAAAGCAAAAAATATCTTCATCGGGGCTTACTAGTTCAACAAGCATAATGGGGGTCTGCAAACATTAGGGATTAATTACGATTATCTACATAAATTCCAAACCTAAAGGAGTTTTAAGATTCCAACCAAAGTTGACTAGCAAATTGAGCTCTTGAGATTATATCCTCGGGAGGGATAGTCCAATCAAAACTTCACTTGCCGAAAGATGAATGGGTTTAGGCCTTGAATCAGGGTGCCTCTCTTTAGATGCTTCTTGGAGTTAACGACCGTAGGCGGCAACCATTGATGACACTGTTGAGCTCATACCACAGCTGAGTCAAAGCATTTTACCATAAATTCTCCTCGGCTACTGAAGACAGTCCACGGTCTAGCATGACCAGGGTAAAGACCTATCGGTCACAGAAACCTCGTCGTAAGATCATCTCGAGAACAATCTAGTTTCCCCAGAAGGGACTGTTGTACGTTCTATTGATGTTCTGAATTTCGTTGATTTAGTAACCTACGGCATTCCTTATGTAAATGTTGTAGGATTTCAAGGAATATCTTCCTATGTCTCTCGATCTTTACTCGGATTCCTTGCCGTTTCTCCCGGTCTAGTAAAACCAGTGGCATATTCGGCTAGTTCCCAACTTCAAGTTAGTCCTATATCCTTCCTTTTTCTACGCCATTTAAAATATATCTTGAAATTAACATTCTTCTTCTCATGAATTGAAGAAAAATTAAGACCGGAAAGGAAGAGCGATGAAATTGCCAAAAATCTAATTATCACGTTTTTGATGTTAACATATTTGAAATGAAAATTCTATAAACCTGCAAACCGCGAGAAGTACCCAGACGATTTCGAATAGTGAAAATCGCGACGGAAGATGTCATGTAATGAATGTAACCGATAGGGAAATCCAAATTTCTTGGTTGAGTATTTTCGGTCTTTGAATAACTGTAATTGCTCCATATAAAACCTATCATAACTTACTAAATTATAAGTGGATGTTGAGTGAGTGTTCCAGAGTTATTCAGTTTAATTCTACTTACTTCATTAGATTCACTATATTAACTCAATTTACTCGAAACTTAATCAAGTAATGATTGTGCTTATGGGTGAAGAACATCAATCTGCTTTGCCCGGTAAAAGATACCACTTTCTGATAAATCATCACCATTTTTGTCTTTTAGTTTTACAAACTGTACATAATATACTTTTGCATAATAAAGATCGTAACAGTATCCTTCTTATATAATCTCATCGATCCTCAACAGAGAAACATTGTTGATTTATGTCAGGCTAGTGTAAGGCTGAAAAAAACCTGAAATTTAAGAAATACGAGATTTTTTTTTTAAAAATATAAAAAAAATTGTTTATATTCAAGAAACTGTTTTCTTTTTTTTTTGCTTTTTCATCACACATATTTACTGCTTAACATATATGTTGTGTGTTTCGCCAACCGTAGTTAATAATTTAAGGAATTTAATGTACTTCAAAGATCTTGCAACTTCTAAACGATTCGTAGATTCTTAACGGAGATTAGTGGGTCCCACCTCTTATGTTTCTTTCCTCTAAATTTAGCCGTGAAATTATATATGCTAGAGAAAATATAGTTGAATATATGTGAATGATTGGATTGCCCTTTCACTGTAGAATAATATAGTGTAGAATTTATAACGCGCTTTACCTTTAGGGAATAGTGACACTATGAATAGAATGACAAAATAAAGAAACGAAAATGTTGTTCCATATATCTTGATCATAATATCCTCTAAATAAATTATTTCAAAGAATTATTATTTATCTGATAAGCAATTCGGTATCATATACAAAATAACTATTAACAATCTATTAGAATAACGTAGAATTAAAAAAACATATACCTAGGTATTACAGTGTATATTCAGAGAGTAGTAAACACAAAGTAGCTAACCATGGCGTGTTTTTGTAGTATACAAATCGTTCAATATGTATTTCAGTTGTCTGAAATATATATGAAGCGATATACTTATCTTTATTCTGCATATAAAGGAGCTCTAAAAGTACATAAAACATTACATTATTCGCGAAATTATTTCATTACAAAATAATAATACATAGGTCCTACAACTTTCATAATGATTTATTTGTAGCTATTAACACAATTGTCCTACTTCAACTTGAAGCTGTTCAACCAGGTTTGGCATACATATGAGAAACTATTTACCTACATAAAATACGTCTAAACTTAGTTTCTAGTAAAATGTGTATGTAAAAAGTATTTTTTTACAATTAGTTGAATTATTTAGATGGAACAAAATCACAAGCATTCCGCTGCAAATGAGTACTGCGCACAAGTGCCGTTTTTAGCCCCTCAACCGATTTTAATGAAATTTTGCTCGTAATATCTAGACAATATGATAGTTTCCATAATCCAAATCTATGTCCATACCACTTTCGGTTATCATGGAAAGCGCGTCCAAAATTGACCACTTCCGGGTTCTAATTTTTATGGTGTTCAAAATAAATCCCGATATCTCCAGAATGGTTTAAGCTTTCAAATCCAAATTTCGTATGGAAAACACTAATGCAATAAGCATGTCACAGTGCAAACCAAATGGCTACATCTTTACCTGTTTTAGAGATAAAAAATAATTTTCTATGTAAACGTTCAATTTTACTTATAAAAATGCACTTTTAGCCGGAAACTTTGTGTTATTTAACCATCAACCCTAACTAGTTTCAAAACTATACTCCGCGCAAATTATCTTCATGCAATGTAGAACATATTCAAAAATCATTTTCTAACTGATGGGGACTAATGGTTAAAAGAAACAATTTACACTTTAAAGATTGGTAATTCCTTATTCTAATTTTGTATAGTATTGTTCAAAATAAACTCAGATATCTCCAGAATGGCTTAAGCTATTAAAGCCAAATTTAGTTTGAAAAGTACTAATATAATGACAATGTTGCAGTGTAACCTAAATGATTATATCTGTAACAGTTTTGGAGATAAAAATAATTTTCTTATGTAAACGTTAAATTTTCCTTATAGAAAATGCACCTTTTTAGGGAAAGTGCACCCCACTAGTTACAAGACGGAACTTCGCTCCAATAATCTTCATGTAATATAGAACATATTTAAACATCATTTTGTAGAATGATGGGGCTGATGGTTGAAAGAAACATGTTAAACACCAAAAAAATGGTACTTCCAGATTCTACTTTTTATAGTATTGTTCAAAATTAATTCAGATATCTCCAGAAAGTCTAAAGCTATTAAGTCCAAATTTCATTTTAAAAGTAACAATATAATGAAAACTTTGTAGTGTAAACCGAAAGACTACATCTGTAACCGTTTTGGAGGTCAGAATTATTTATTTATGAAAACATTGAATTTTACTTATAAAAATGCAGCTTTCCGAGGAAACTTTGTGTTGTTTAACCATCAGCCTCCACTAGTTACAAAACGATACTTCGCTCAAAGAATCTCCATGTCATGTAGAAGAACATTTTCAAAAACCCATTTTGTAACTGATCGGGATGATGGTTAGAAGAAACATTTTATACTCTAAAGTTGAGTACCTCGCGTGGAAGTATATGTTTGAAATTCAGCTAAATAAACCATCATATGTCTGAAAGTTCTTATGATATCCAAACCACATTTTGTTTGACAAATACCGATATTATGAATATATCACAATAAAAGTTTCTAGTTGATAACATCAGCCGTGTTTGAAATAGAAAATATTTACTACTTATCTCCATTAATCTAGGAGCACGGGTGCTAAAATAATAGAACACATGCTTAAAACCGACATCAAAGAAATGCGAGCATGTGTTCAAGAGAAAAACATTTTTGTCGTCGATAGAGGCTTCCAGGATTCACTTCATCCTCTATCAGACTTGGTTTCTAATCTGAAATGCTCGACTTCCTGAAGAAAGGACAAAAACAGCACACTACCTTGTAGGCAAATAAATCAACGATAGTAACAGGAATACAGTGGGTGGTGGAATCAGCGAAAAGCAGAGTTAAGCAATTGAAGGCTCGTGATCATGTAATACTGAACACACAAATAGGTAATATAGAGTACGTCCATATCGTGTTCCTTTTGCAAAGTATATCGGTCTGCGCTTGTGAGAGACACGTCTAAAGATGAATATATCGCAAGAAAAAATACACTTATTTCTGAACAAAACTAATGGTTTACAAGAAAATGTCAATATTGAACGGTGAGATAGCAGAAAAACACAAATTATAGTTGTCACACGAAATATGCTTTGGATATCATAAATACTTTCAGACAGTATGGTTTATTTAGCGGAATTTCAGGCATATACTTCCACGTCAAGTACTCAACTTTATAGCATAAAATATTTCTTCTAACCATCAGCTCGCATCAGTTACAAAATGATGTTTAAATATGTTCTTGTACGTTACATGAACATTATTTGAGCGAAGTATTATTTTGTAACTAGTAGGTGCTGATGGTTAAAGAACACAACATTTCCCGGAAAAGCTGAATTTATATAAGTATAATTGAACGTTTACATACAAAAAATAATTTTTATCTCTAAAACGGTTATAGATATACTCTTTCGGTTTACACGGCAACTTTTTCATTATATTAGTACTATTCAAATGAAATTTGAATTTAATAGCTTAAGCCATTCTGGATATATCTGAGTTCATTTTGGAAATTACTATAAACCTTAGAATCCAAAAGTACCCATATTTAAAGTGTGAATAGTTTCTTTTAAACATCAGCCCCAATCTGTTAGAAAACGATTTTTGAATATGTTCTTCTACATTACCTGAAGATAATTTGAGCGAATTATCGTTTTGTAACTAGTGGAGGCTGATCGTTAAATAACACAAAGTTTCCTGGAAAAGGTGAATTATTATAAGTATAATTGAACGTTTGCATAATATATTTTTAAATATCCAAAGCGGTTAAAGATATTGTCGTTTGGTTTATAATGTAACATGATAATTATACTAGTACTTACCATACGAAATTTGGATTTGATAGCTTAAACCTTACTGGAGATATCAGAATTTATTTTGAACAGCATTATAAAAATTAGAATTCGGATGTGGTTATTTTTGGACGCTCTTTTCATGATAACCAAAAGTGGTATTGACATAGGATTTAAATGATTGAATCTCTTATATTGTCTAGATATCACGTGCAAAATTTCATTAAAATCGGTTGAGGGGCAGTGTTGTCTCCTCCTTTAAGTCTTGTTACAGGCAGTGATAATAGATACATCATTATTTTAAATGTATATTTGTCATAAAAACTAATATTTTAGCTGTTCACGATTGATGAAGTAATGTTAAGCACCCCGAAATAGTAAAAAAAAAAAAGTTTTGTTTTTGAAGTAGCACGAAGAATTGAAAAAGAAGAAGATTTTTAGGCGGCGCTCAATTTTTCCCGCTTTTTTACTTCACCACGTCAGTCCGATGCAGGAGTTATGTGACACCTGCCCCCATGCCCCTGTATTACAAATATCTTAATTATTGCTGCCTTAACAACCAGCATGCAAGGAATTTGTCAAGCATTTAAAAATGAGTAATGAAACAACTTAGAAAAGATTAACTCATATGAGATATGACAGTATTCGTAACTTAAAAGCTTGCATGTACTTGCATATTGAACTAGTCATATCAGGTAAACAAAGTTCGAAGAAAGCTTTAATAATTATCCTATTTCAATTTACATTATCCCATTTCAAGAGGAGCCTGCATATATAAAGAACTCCAAAGACTGTACAATCCACTCTATGTTGGAAAGATCTTGAAGTAGCCATTAATAAGAGGGATGGCAAGTTAATTAGAAACGGAGAGAGACGATTGCGTTCCATCGTGTTCGGGAAACTGCACGCAAAGCGACTGTTAGGCAGATATACACGATGTTGTGAGGACGATATTAGAATGTATCTTCCAGGTGTAGGTGTTCGAGGTAAAAACTGACTTCATTCTCAGAATAGGATCAAACAACAAATGTTTCCTACTGCCGAGATAAACTTGGTAGAGAGAGAAGCCATAGAGAGAAATCTCCTGGCTTTACACAACCGAACAGAGAATGTAATCTAATTTGCAAAATTAAAAAAAAAACGTTAAATCGTTCTCTGTTTTAAATATATTGGTTTATTGTAAAATTAATGGTTTTACTTTCTTCGAATTAAAAACCTCGAAATACAACAGCGAAACATATACATCATTTTAAGGTATCAAAGTTTACCCATGTAGACCAATATATGTATTACTTATATTAAAATGTTTCATTGTATCTGTCTAAGATAATATGAGTTTAATGGCGGAAAGAGCTTTGAGCCTTCCCAATACGGGAAGAGCTCCTTATCTTTGTCACGTCAAAACTTAGTTATTAATTAACAAATATAATAACATCATATGAAATCTTAAGATGTAAAAGGTCTTTAGAAAGTGCTTACTGTGGGAATTGGCCCGTATAGCGATTAATAAAATCTAAAGATGTACAGAGTCTTTAGCATAAGTTAAAAGCATGAAGGCTGTAAATGCACCTTCACAAGATAAAACAATAATACAACATAAAACTTAATACCTAAGGGGCATGATAATCTCAAATAGACGGAGATATACCTGTCTCTCAAACATACGTAAAAACTCTCCGCAACATACCTGGGTCATCACCCTAAAAATGACCCCATGTCAATGGGGAGGTTATAACGTTGTCTGAGATGATTATAACCAGGACAGTCTAAAAGAACGTGACGAATACTTAAAACTACATTGTAATTATTACAATGTGGTGGATCCTAAATTCGCAAAAAGATATCCATGCGTCAGGCGACTCTGTCTTATAAGTAGGCTACATAAAGGTATTTCTTCACGCCTACTATCTCGGCAAGATGATTTCCATGGAACAACAGTTACCTTACTCTATTTAATTTATTAACAGCAACGTCATCCCACCGTCGCTGTCATTTATTCCGCGTAACATGTCTATAATATATCAACATGTCCTGAAATGGGACAGACTGAATGTTAATATTAGCTCCTAAAGTGGCCTCAAGAGCGGCTGCTTCTGCTAACTCATTACCATGGATACCAACATGACTTGGTATCCATAAAAATACAACCTCACCACCAGCAGCAAAGCGGATGGTGTTTGTCGTATTTATCTAAAATATTTTCTACTTCGATAAACACGATATTAAACAATTGAGTCAAAGTATTATAATCTGTACTAAGGATAAGAAGGAAATAATTTAATACTAACTTAGTTCATCGGCGTAGCACGTCAATCCTTGAAAAGAACATTCCATATATTTGTCTGAAATAAATATAATAATGCATTAATAACGCATATTTTAAGGAATTCATGCAATTTAATTTATATTACAATATATTGTGAATCCGCTATCCTGTAACGGATAAAAAGGAAGAATATTTGGGTAAAATGTATTCAATGTCAGTTTAAAAATGCATACAATGGCAATTATTCTAACCAATGAAAGATACGGTGATGTTTGTAGTAATGCCATGACAGTTAAAGAATGTATAATTTGATAAATAAACAACCGCTGAGTAGTTTGTATTTCACAAGGTAATATTGAAAGGAACGTTAAAGAATGAATGAACTGGGAAGTAACGCAAGGCAAAGCTACGAACCAAGTGATGTCAGAATGACTGTACTTGCCTGACTTGAATCAGGCGACTGCTCTACCAAGTTCAAAATTTTAAAGTCATTTGTAGAAGTTTTTAATATCAGTTTCATAGATATCGAACTCACAATCGCATACAAACTCATACAATTAACGTTACATCTATACACGCTTGGACTATTTAACACTACAACGATCGTCAGAGAAGTCAACCATGCACAATTAAGTTGAACAACTACTTGGTTCCTGTCTTATTTGGATGTTCCTTGCTGGTACTCTAAGAAAACTCATGTGCAGACTTTAACGATTTCTAGTGTTTGTTGAAATTAAGACCCGAGTCTTTTTGCTATGAAATTCATACTACTTCTATTAATTTGTTATTTAAATCGAGTTCGATAGATTTACTGAGAAACTCCAATTCCAACCAAAATTAGTATCAATTTGGTTACAGGCTAGCGAATCCAGCGTAGCTCATCCGTGCATGATCGAAATCACCCATATATGAACTCTGAAATTAGTTGGTCTGAAACCAAGCACTGAAAGTCATTAAGAATATACCACTATTTTTCAGGTAAAATATTTGTGCATAATTATGCTTAAGTTCGTCAAATTTTAGCTATCGGACTTGGGTCGCTTCTCAACAAGGTGACACGTACAATATGTAGAACTAAAAGACGTTTGATAATATTCACAAACACATAAATATTTCTTATCCCTTGTTTACATTACTGATATGTTACCATGGTTAACGTTAACGGATATCACTTCAGAAATGTAAACTCTAGTTACCGTTAACGCAGGTTTCAATTTTAACCAGCGTGAACTTACGACGGTTATATTCATACGTCAGTAATCTAAACGCAAGTTGGTCATTAGGCGCGGGTCACTTCGTGAGTTTCTTTCGTTTTTTTATCGAAATATAAAGCATCCTAGTGGTATGTATCACTTTAAAGTATAAAATAATGATAGCAGAACTAATCTATAAAATATTGCGCTTGAATCAATACATTTGTGTTCATTGTTCATTATTATATAATTTAAACCTCTACCATTTAACCTTAGAGTATGGAAAAAAGGAATTTTCTTACTCTAAGGCTGCTTTTATAGTGGAGCGTCGCGGTGAGCGGAGGTATATTACTTTTATAGTAGAGCTATGAGCGTTGTGTTATTGTAGAACAGGGACGGCAATTTTTTAAGTCGAAAGAATCGTATCAGATCAATAAAATTACCGTATTTTATAAAAAAAAATCAATACCTGTAGTATCAATAGCAATTATTACCAAGAGTATTTCCTACCCTCTTGGGATTGAGTCGTTATATTGACTTACTTTTGATTCATTTCTTAATATACAATA
>JAGDQP010046839.1:0-15188 GCA_022664845.1 Lepisma saccharinum
ATTAATGTGAATGATCTATCGTTCGATAACTCAACAATATTTTTGTGATTATTAATATATTTTTTTAACTAGAATGAAATTTTGATGATTATTTCAGAACACCCTCAGATTTGGTTTACCACCTTATAAGGTTTTGGTTCAAATTTAATGCATAATACAAATAATTGAAAGTTTCGTTGATTTTAAGCATTAAATAATTCTCTGAAATTGCACTAGGAATTTGGCTAAGTAGCTAATTTTAAACTTCTTTTTGGTGCTGATTTCAAGCATGACTTTATACTTTTTCTTATGACGTGAGCTTATTTAAAAAGACAGTCGAAAACGACAAAATGCATAGAATTGATTCACAGTTCAAAGTTACTTCTTAAAATTGAGACAAACATTCTTATTTTGAACCGAAAAACAATTTTCTTAGAAGTAAGAAATCAGCATTTTCATTTAGTTGAAAATGAGAACATGCAGGATTGAAAATAAAATTACTATTATTTGGAAAGCGATATCTTTTCATTTTCAATTAAATGAAAATGCTGATATCATTTTTTCTAAGAAAATTGTTCTTGGTTCACAGAGAAAACCTTTGCTAAACTTTAAGAAATCACATTTTATAGTGCTTTATTGAATTTCATATTTCGTTTTTGAATGTGGTGAACAAATGAAGTCGATAATGCCAAACAAATCTACGAAATGAATGAATTAAAACAGCAGAATAGACCTGTCCACAGCTCCTCACATGTGTCAAAGAAATATGTCTAATAAGCAGGATATACACTTTAAGTGTATTTCTTTCATCTTTAGATTTTCGTTGAACATGGAAACATAATAATTACATCCATCTGGTCTGTTGATTGTTTGTTATATTCTTTATAATTTGATTACGTGTCTCTTCTTGTTTATCTTTGGCATGACCCAGATCTTGGGCTCTGAAGAAACTTGCGTTTATATTGCAACTGAAACTTTTGAAGATAACTAATATGTTTTCTACCATTCATTGGTGATTACTGTCTTCTGTTTTCCACAAAAGTTTGAACAACAGATTATATTTTATACACTCCTATTTATCAATTGTGTTCACGGAGTTTGAAATCCTTAGTTTTTCATGAGTTTGTGGATTTGGGGTCCTGCAAAGGTGCTCCCCGCTATTTTATAGCATGGCTTTTAAAAAATATTGTTGTTGTATAGTGAGAATAAACGAACGTAATGTCTTAGCAGTGTTGTTAATGTTAAAATTGCAAGAAACGAAATATTCTCAATATTATCATAGCACAAGAAGAAATAAAAATAACTACATTGAATTATACAATTGAATAAGAACGCAGGCAAGTAAAGAGATAGCTTATTGAAGAGAAATTTGAAGGCTTGGGTTATGACATCTTAATTTACGGACTTTCAAATATCTCGGCTGAAAGAATCAGCTTCAGAATCTGAATGAATTCCCTTAATAAATGTTAACAAATATTAGCTTTCCAAAATGTCAATATTCTTCTTGATTTATGCGGTACTTTAAAAAAATGAAAATAGGAAGTGCGAGTACCAAGGTCTCTTAAGATTAATGTCCGTAAATTATTACTTTAGATGCTTGTATAAATTATTATTGGTTTATTCGTACTTCATAAACTTTGTACATAATCTTGTTATAATATTTTAGAAGATCTATTCAGAGACAAAGATTACGTTAAAAAATAAGGTAACATGATTATACCACAATGTTTCTCGTTAATTTTTTTTAAATTTTGTTTTTTCAAATAAAGTTTGTTTGTTGCATGTGTATATATTGGCTTATTTGTGATTACATAAATTACAATGAATGTAGTAATAAACCAGGAAATGTAGGGATAAAATTAATTTAGTAAAAAGCACTAAAAACAAGTGTATATGAAAATAGAATACCATAGGGTATAAGATCACTATGGAACAAAGGGGTTATGAAGCTGCTCAATTACTAGAAGAACCAAAGCTCCCTCCACCTCAATTTCCACTGTATACCCAAATTATTGTGATAATTCCTGGATAGTAGAGAAATCAAATCCTTGGGCGTGTTTGTTAGTTCAATGTAATGAAACTGTATAATGGATTGATTGAAGATGATACATGTATTTTGGTTTAGGAGCCACTGTGAAGTAATTAAAAGACACAGAACAGCAGAACTTTGCACAAGTATGTATTGAACATTCGTATTCTTACTGATAAAAGTACATGAAGCGCGTCTTTAAACTGACCTATCAAAATATGCATCTTACCACACAGATCAGTATAAGATGCCCACTCATTTTGGGGGAAGATGCCCTAATACATTATAATTAAGATATAAAACCATAATAATGAAATTAAACAGATAAACTTAATGGCTACATTTTCTATAACATCACTAAAATACATGAACAAGTATGGAAGTATTTCTACGACTTCAGAAAATATTTGTTACAATGTCATCACCTCGACAACATCTGCTTGAAAGAGCAGATCTTCTCCCTTACGTGATAATGAATGATACATTAATTTAATTCATCAATGACTTCATAGTTTGTGTGAAATAACAATTTTTTTTAAAATAAGGCTAATGAACATACACCCAATAGCCTTAGCTTTGTTAGTATAGAATTGGCTTCGGATCGATAGGTTCTGGGTTCGATCTCCGTGGCGACCATCGTGATTAAGTTTTATCCAAGTTATCTTCAGTAACACAAAGTTAATGCTGGGATGTTACTTCAAAATTAAGTTCTGGTAGACTTCTTTCGTACATCCTCATCCCATTCTTATTGTTTCCTCACCCATAGTTGCCTAAAGACCATAAATGACATTCAAATTCTATTGAACACGTACGTAGACTGCCAACTACAAATGCCATTGTATAACTACATTATATTCAAAAATAAAAGTTTAACGAAATCTGTGATTAATCAAAAAAGATTGAAAACAGTCTTATTTAATGTAATGTACGTAGGTAGTGGTATCTATCTCCAACCTTCGGAGCAAGATTCCAGTTCGCCTGTTCCTCGCTACATGCTCTCCCCCTCACATGATTTGTTTGTGTACCGTGTAAGCAAGTACTTGTTAGTCACAAACACCCAATTCAAGTACATTTGCTTCTCTGTCATGGTGTTTAGATTGATCCTAAACTGTTTATTGAACACAAAACTGTTTTAGAGGAAATTATTGTTACGTAGCAAAAAGAGGTGTTTTGATTTTAAAGGACTTACTTTGTCTGCACGTGACAGATAACCTAACATTCACTACAGCCCCTTAAGGAGCATACTAACTAGTTCTTTTACACTGAAAACTTTTTCCATCTGGGGTGGTAGTTATGTAATTATACTTATGAAGCCATCTTTCCTCAAATGTCTTTAATATACGTAAGTAGAAAATGTCCACAATAATAGTCCGAGATTCACGTAATTCTTTATTAAGATATAAATTTCTAAATTGGGTTCATACCATTATATTCAATGCATTCCTTGAAAGGATAAAAGCTATATGATGCCATGAGCATTTAAAAAAATCAATTTATGGTTTTTCCATCTTCATAGATCACAGCTATCTAAAATTGGCGTTTTAGTACATCCCGTTAAATTAATTTAAATCTAGTTTACAGTAGTTAATCATAAGCCAACAGACGAATTAAGCAATATTTGTAAAGTTAGAAACGTATACTGCATGATAACAAATATATTTTTTCGCTAACTTAAATGATTGATAAATTGCTTGTAGATATAATTTTTGCAGGTTCGTCAGATGGAAACAAGTCTAATTTCAAAATGGTAAATAGGGAGAAAACTGTGGTCAAAATGATTTAAAATAATAAAACGGTGGCGTTACCATGTATCCCAAAATTTGTCGATTTCACGCGGTATGACAAGCATGATTTCCGATCAATTTGCAGATGGGAAATACTTCATTTTCCACCAAACAGTCTAGCTTTGAAAGCGTGTAATTTTCACGTTATCGAGGAACTTACGAACTGTTAAGAGCTGTCGTAAATTTCTCGAATGAAGATATGCTAGACGCTGTTCTGGAAGGTGCCGCCAGGAACCCATCAGAAGGTCAGGCATCACAGTAGGATCACCACATTATGAGCAGTGGTGGGTTTATTTTAAAGATAAGTTATAATATCTTTCTAATAAGATCTTCATCTTGCTTTCAATCACTTCGTATTAAAATTTTCAAAACAAAAAGTCTTAAGCAATCTTATTTTGGAGAATTTAGCTATGCACTTTAGGTAACTTTGGTTCAAGTTGGGATGTGGTAGCGGAGATAATGTTATAAGGAAGTCGTCCATGGCCTAGTTTCAAGGTACATTCCAACATTTTCCTGGTGCAAAAGAGGAAAACTGTACAAAAATCAGTTAAGATGGACTGTCGTTGAGATTGTTCAGATGACTTTCCGAATGTTAAGCCAATGATTTACCAACTGAGCTACTGTCGCTCGTTCAAAAAATCTGACTGGATTTTGAATTTTGTTTAAGGCCTTTTCAGGCCGTATTGATGATGATGAGAGATTTCGTGGAATGAAGAAAGTGGGAAACGGTAGGAAACACCGCGAAACCCCACGCACATGGTTTTGTCCACCACAAAGCTAACATGGTATGAACTGGGATTAAACAACAGACACCAAACACGAGAGCTGAGCACTCTATAAGCTACCGCGGCCCATATGATCTTTATGTGTATATACATTATGCCTATATCAAAAACTAAACCAATGCGTTACAAAAGTAAAAAATGGCATGAACTTTCCAACTGTATAACAATATGTGAACTTCCAATGCAAGTATGCATATCCTAAATGACACAAATCTTATGTTGAATTCTATAGGTATTGGACAAACAAAAAGAACACCTAGAGAAAAAAGGGAAACACTCAGTTAAAATAATTTGTTCGAAGACGGTATACCGTGAAAAGATGCCCTTCTCGACACTGACAGTACCTTTACTTTTGAGTGACAACGTGGAAGTCCTGTTTTCGATGATTTTACCGTCAGATATCTCTACTGAAAGCGAGTGCAAGAGAGTGAGTTGCTGTGTCACGCGAGAAGGACACACCGTTAACAAATGCAAAGGCATGTGGAAAATTTAAGATGGATTTTTGGTCTGATCTAAAATCAGTTTCTTAATAGTTTGTGAGAAATACAGTACTTTGGTAATCAAGTAAAAAGAAGCACTTTACTAGAATCATTACTAGCTGTAGTATTAGATACCACTGCAGTTTCCGGCAGAGGCTGTTCAGTGTATACTGTACACACACATCAAGGCCAGTGGCGACTTCGAATTAGCATGTTTGTTGGGGTAAGATGGCCCTGCCTGTGAGGTGTGTGATCGGGGTAAGACAGTCTATGCTTGTATCGTGGAAAATCATTACAAATTAATATGGGAAGTTACTGTAGCCATTAGATATAATGGCTGCGTCTTCAGTTTCAAGACATTTTGAAGTTTTGAACCTCACAAGAGCTGACATGAAAAGAACACATCTGTGATGTAAGCAAAGGGAAGAAAAAGTCCGGACAACAATCGAAAATTGGAATTAAGAAAGAGGTCAAGGTTTCTGTGGCAATTATGATGGATATTACTATAAATCGGTACACGGAAGTATTCGATTTAGTGCAAGAAATGTCAACTGTGGGTTCATGAGGATTGTTTCGGAAATGGTGTTGAGTGGTGAATGTAGAGTTTGTATTAGAAACCAGCAGGTTTCACCAATGATTGCATATTGTTGGTTTTATCCGCTGTTTTCAAAGGTCAGCTCCTGATGATATTATCTCATTATATATTATTTCTGTAGCAATGTTTAGTTAACATCTTGTGAAATATTATAGCTTTCGCCCGCTCTTTCAAAAGCAGATAGTCCAAGGTAATTTTATAATCATATTTGTGTAGCAATCTGTAGTTAATACTTTGTTATTTACAAAGTACGCTAAAGGGGCCAGCTTTGCACAGGGCTTTGGAAAGGCGGCCTAGTTTGCACAAATTAGAATTCGCTTTACTTCTGTAATACATATATGCAATAACCAACACGTTACTGTTGCGTTGTAAAGGTTATATATCAGCGCAATAAACAATACCTTTGATGCTTATCTATACCTGTTTGTTTAACTTCATTTCACAAAATGTCCTTAAGTGAACAAATGACTGTATTTCCAATTTGGCGATACTGACGTTACAAGATTTGCATATATGCTAGGTATCGGCAGACAGTATGCCTGTCCAGAAAGTGCCGTAACAGTGTCACGAGTAGTGCACGCAGGTGGTGAAGTGCAAGACGCGTCAGACTTCTAAAGCGTTCAAATTATATGTGCCAGGTTAGCAGGCGATTCCGTAAGAGAGACTGTTCGTTCGGCTACTCAGTATGCCACCAATAACGGTATCGTAGGTTATATTTGCATATAGAAAATATGAGAAGGCATTAGCTAAGAAGAATAGTGGGCGCCAAAAGCCGAAGATGAGTGACCTGTATCGTCGAATGCTGAAGCAGACAGTAGCGAAACAGTCTCGAACAACCACGGGAAAAGTGACAGTAGAGGTAACAGCTGCCTTGACAAAATCTGTTGGCCGAGAGCTGTGCAAAGCCAAAGTTCATGGTGAAGTGGCGATTGTAAACCCGTTATTCATCGATACCAACTCCAAGCTCTTCAAAATGGTGTAAAAATCGGTTTAGGTAACTAGGGTTTGGAAATGCGTGATGTTTTGAGACGAATCAGCCCCTAATATTCAACAAATGGTTGTGTTCATGTGCAGCGAACTTTCAAAGAAGCCTACGAACCAAGATGTGTCGTTCCAACTGTCAATCATGACGGTGGTTTCGTGATAGCCACGGCAGTAATTTATTGGTTTTCAATGGATTCCACCATTAGCCTGACTGGTCACGTTTGAAAACCTAAACATTTTAGATGATAACGTGCATCCATTGGTTGAAAGTTGTTTCCATACCAGGACACCATTTTTCCGGATGATAATGCAACTGGAATTCAATTTTAGACCTCAAAACCTAGAAAAAAGCCTGGAATTCAAACAGAAACCTGGAAGGTGTTGCAGTTATTATTTTAAGCAAAATTTTCGCTTTATTAATGTCCACTGTGAAATATTTAGAAGAAAGAATCTTTATTGAATTGGTCAATTTGTCACACAATCAGACTCTAAGGTAATTATTATGATTATTTGTAAGAAGCCCCTTAGGGACGAGCAGAGTGTTGCTAGCGTGGGTGTGGTCATCCCAAGGGGCCTGAGCTGAGATCAAATACTTCTTTCTAATTGATCCTTAGTTTTCCTTTATTTCATCTTTCTCTTCTGTACTTGTCTTGGATCTTATATTTTCAATTTAATGTGAATTGATTTTAGGCAACTTTGGCTCAGGTTGGGCTTTGGCTCCGACAGTTGATAGTTTAAAAATTTTTTTTTTGTTTCTTTGTAAGAAGAAAAGTGCTTTCAATAAGGATAAAATGGTGTTAATGCATTTATAAAAACGAAGAATCCAAGAAGAATGTGGAGTAAATTGTAACCACACGAATTGAAAAGTGTTTTCGGAGTTGGTTTTTACATGATTCTTTTTTTTTTTTACTTTTTTCTTTTGCTAACCAAATTTTAACGAAACATGCAGAAAGGTAAATTCCCTATATTTTGGATATGATGGCTCTTAACTAATTTTTCTTGTGGTTACTAAAAAATATCATTTTTATATTTAGGTTATTGTACATTTTTCTTTTGTTAGTGCACTATTGTCTCAACTGGCCTTCTGGTAGAGGATATTCTACTTCACATTCTTGTTTGAACTCTCTCAAAATTGTACATTTTACTTAGTACTAAATTTTTTTTTCATGTTTTACAATGACTTAAAGAAATAGTATATATTTGGTATATGTAGTTGCAAGAGGAAAATTTGTAAATTAATTCCTGGAGGACAGTAAAACAGACCTGGAAAACCTTGGAAAAATTGGAAATTAACATTTAGTAGAAAACCTGTGGTATGAGGAACACGTCGACGAAGCATAACATCTTCCCTGGCCAGCTCAATCCCTAGACTTAAATATCATCGAGCACTTGTGGGCAGTTTTCGAGGAACGAGTGCCCAGTCTTCAGAATGGTGCTGGAAATGTCGTACAATGTTGCACTCAAGATAAGACAAGATAAGGTGAATTGTATGGGCGGTAACAGCAATGTTGCACTCAGGACTGTTCAAAATTTGTATGAATCCATTCCTCTTAATATAGAAGCTTTACTAAAGGCAAATGATGACCCAACACCTTATAAATAAAGCAAGGAAATGAATTTCATATATCTTCGTATTTGTTTGTCTAGTGCCGGATCTAGAAATTTTCCTGTGGGGGCAAAGTTAAATTTTGCCGCCCTTTCCATCGTTTTTTTAGCCAAACTACACGACCAGCTGACGCGATGACCACAACATTGTCTCGCATCACGTAGTGTACTTTTGTTATCTTCTCTGGAGCCTGTCGTGGCATCGCTATTACTAACTCTTGTAAGGTAGTAGACCTGCCTATCTGACTTGAATCGCGGTTTTGAGTATTAGTGATGAAGGTAGGTTGTATGGAATAACAAAAAATGTCTTAGCGCGCCGGTATTGAAATTTTGAACACGTTTAGGTCACTTTCAATTTAATAGGCGATTTTACTTCTTTTTAAGAGCGTTTATTTTCTAGTTTAGGTATTTGCCGCCCCCTAAACGTGCCGCCCGGGGCGCTTGCCCCCTTTTGCCCTCCTAGTTTCGGCACCTGTAGGAAACTTTCGCTCTGTCACATCGGATACCTCTAGGAGTCTCAAGTGATTGGAACTCTCCTGTACTGAACCTTTGCAAATACAATGGATATTTTCCATATATTATGTAAAGAAATGTGTGAGGAGTTCGAAGTTTTAAAGAATACGTGAAAACTAACTTCATCAAATCCCGTATCAGCAAATCTCGTTGGGCCGGGGCCGACGAGTCTTTCTGATCGGGTCTTTAACTAAAAATTACAATACTGAACACGTCATTCTTCATTACGCAATTTCCTACATTCATTTTTGCAATTTGAGAGAACTAAATTACTACATTTGTGAAAAGCAAAAGAAGAAAGCAGAACGGAACATGTTTGATTGGTGAACCGTACAGGAACTATTTTCTATTTCGAAAGACAATAAAACAATTTCACTTTCTTCGTTAAAACTTTGTGGCATTATTTTAAACACGCCGTTACATTTTGTTCTATTTTGGGAGTTCTTGTTTTCCAAGCTTCTGTCTTTTATTTCCTTTCTTCTGGAAGACGCTACCTTTTCTGATAGCAATTGTTTCTTTTCCGATTTCCAATTGCTTTCCAACGTCTTCGGTAAATCCCCGAATGCTTTAGTTCTTCGTCGTGGGAGCAATTTTTGGTAGGTGGGGGGAACGAGGAAACGGTTTGCTGAAAATGGCAAATTTAGGGATGAGGGTTGGGACAATGTTGGGTAGAGGGAAGGGGAGTCCCAAATATTCCCCTGGGAAAGGCTTCTCTAAGATTGAGGGATTTACAAGAGACAGCACAATGAGACGATTCGGAAAGAATTTCAAGTTAACGGTTGGAAACACTAATCAATACAACGTCGTCCTTGAATTCTGCTTTTTCCTTCAATAGTCTTTGAGTCTTTGTCGAATATGAGCAAGGAGGCAATGATAAAAACAGGGATCTGCGCATATTCAAATCGAATGTTTCTTTCGAACGTTACATATTCCCCACGTAGACTATCAATATAAATTTTCAGAAACAACGTTAATAATTTTGAATTTATTAAGGATTTTTTTTGTAAATAGACTCTAAGAAATGTTATAAGAATCTGCTTCAAATATCACATCGATGTTGGCCGATAACAATAACGCATATTTTACGATATCGATCGATGTTATCCGATGTGAATCAATAGCTAATGGAAAATTAATCTTCCGATATTACCGATACCAAATATTAATGCTAATCCGTATCGATCATTTATATTAATCGATAACAGAAACCACCATCTTTTACTGAGCGACATTTACTCTTTGATAAACGGAATTACGAGTAATTTTACTATGGTTTTAGAAAAATGAGAGCTTGATAATATCCTATCTTTATTCCAGTGCGTAATTCCTTTGTTTTGATATACATTTGAAAATTTTCGTAATTGTCAGCGGCTGGAATTGAACCTGGAACATTGTTATCTGTAGTTCTCGTTTTAGCATAGGACATCGGGCCAACACAGGACCAACCTCGATCTATATCGGCAGTTACTGGTCCAGTATAGGGCCGATATTGGCCCGACAATGTGTGCTGGTAAGGACGATCCAGATCTACCCATCGAGAAATGTACGATGGTTATTTACGTCATCAACTCAGCCATGGAAATGGGTGACACAGACGGTATTTTCATTACTGAAATATTCTAAGCAGGGAGTTTGTAGAAGTTTTTGTACGTAGCACTTGTTATGTTTCACGATGCTCTTCCGAATGATATCGACCAATGTCGAAAGATATCGCTCAATGACGTCTTCAGACAGTGATATTTTTCTAAACTTGAGATATTAATCTGGCAAGATTTTTCGGCATGTTTTGTGGTTGATATACGACGCATTTCTCAAGTTTCAGGAATAGTATTAAATGCAGGACTAGTTATAGTACCACGCCAATATCCATCCAAAATTGATTCAAAACAGCAAACCATCAATATCCGCATTATTAGTCCAGTATTGGTCGGATATCGGCTCGATATACCTGTGCCGCTAGGATTACTTATCTTGGAAGGTCGAGACGAAGAAACCCAAATCCTTTTCGTTTTGCAAATGATATGGAAGAATAATAAGCATTTCCAGACACTGAGTAAGGCAGACTATGTTTATCAATTTTATGTCATTCCAAAAGTAGATATAAAGCTTTGACTTCTTCTGTTAACATCACAAAACATTGAAGATGGCTGTAGAGAAATAAGTACGAACTCGATTCATTTTGTTATCAAACTTTCTAGAAATTGAACCATCAATTTGACCTGAAAGTTCAAAGTAACTTCCTGTAAATTCTTGAGAAATCTTGGATACTCATATACGGATATGAGTTTATATTCTTCATTAAAAGTAATTGAAGCATTACTGTGTGTTTTTCCTTACAATACTGATGACGCAAGTTGTAAAGTTATGGCGTCGCTGTGCAAGGCAAACCCGAATACTGTTGTTTACAAGCTGATTTCGGCTTTCTAAGATTCTCTTTCCTAAGTACGTAACTCTGATGTGTACAGGTTCTTCTTTCCTTGTTCTGCATTAACATTTTTAATTTTGTTCCATTTGGAAAATATATGGGAAAAACGAAGATTATCTTAATTCGTGGTTGGTAAACCAGAAGGAAAGAGGTCTTTGGGAAGACCGAGATGTCGTTGTGTTGATAATACTAGGAGCGATCTTCATGATGAAAACTAGCTTGGCTCTTGTCCAGGATAGAATCCAATGGCAAATTTTTGTTTTTGCGGCGATGAATATAGAATTAGTTAGTTAGAACTAGAACGATATCGGCAATGTGTCGATCGATAGTACGCAATGATATCTTCATAGACTAATATTTCTCTAAACGTAAGATTTTAACCTGTCAAGAATTTTTGCTAGTTTTCTGTTTGAAGTACAACACGTTTCTTAAGTTTCAAGAATGGCATTAAATGTCGAAATATTGAACTACTACAATGTCGACCGATGTTTCTTCAAAATGACAAAACTGTATAAATATCCGCGTTATTCTTGTGCTGCTAGAGGATATTTACTGATGTTTCAGTGTTTGTAGTCCGCCACGTTATCATGTGGTTCCAGTCAACGATTTCAGATAAGCAGTTCTTCTCAATATTTACCTTAGTCCCAATGGGGGAATGTTGTGAAGGTACTTTTACTGTGGAGACCCTGCTGGCCATCTTTCTCATTTCTTTTCCTGTGGCTTTAACAAAGCGTAGTACGTGACGGACTGTAAGACTTAAGGCGTTGCAGTTGCCGCGGCGCCTCAGTGATAGAGCGCTCAACTGCTTAGGGTGGTCGGTTCGATCCTAAGTCATGCCATGTGGACTTTGTAGTGGACAACACCGTGTGCGTGGGTTTTCTCGGGGTTCTCCCGTTTCCTCCCAATTTCTTCATTTCACCAATTCTCCCAGCATCATCCATACGGCTTGAGCACAAGTTGTCTAAAGACCTTAAAATAATATTAAATTAATTTAAGGCTTTGTAGAGGTTGCAAACGGAAAGTTTAAAGTTCTTTTTCTGTAATGAGATCTATCCAAGAAGAATCGATGCCTTCGGAAAATTTAGTGTACCAGAGAGGAATACAGTCTTGGTCAACTCTGTTTCTTACCAATGGGAATCGTTTCTGTCGTAGGTCCTCTTTAACAGCCTCAGTTGTAGCAGTTATACTTCTCCATTTCTCCTTCTCCTTCTTTTCCTCCTGTGTGTGTGTCAATGACAGCGCTCAGATAGTCAGAAGCAGGCGAAGGAAATAAAATGTAAAGATGTGGTCACCGAAAATGAAGAAAGAAAGAAAGAAAGGAAGAAAGAAGCTGCGGGTGGGTCATTTTGACAGTGTGCAAGTGTCACTCTATTCTATTCTTCCCATTTCTCCTCTCATCTCCACCCTTCGACCAGAAAAATAGAGAAAAAAAAGGACCTGTAAGTTGGAATCGACTCTCCCCAAGCTCCGCTCTCCACGTCCGGAGAACCATTTTCTCAAAAACCCGTCCCACTGAACAAGAGAATACATTCCTTTCCCATCGTACCATTGCTTTCGCAACATAAGATGACTTTCCTTTTATGTGAGACTGGAGGAGGCGTTCGACAGACGATCTCGCTCTCATTCTTTCTCTCTCTCTCTCTCTCTCTCTTACACACACACACACCAAAGAACACCAACTCACATTTCAAAGAAAGGAAAAAAAGTCATGTCTCGGACTTCTTTCAATTTATTCACTATTCTTTCCCGGTTTTTATTATTTTTCTTTTTGCATTCATTCTTCTCGGAATCGACTAGCTTTTCTTCTCGTTCACATTGCCCACTGTTCTCTAGATATATTTAACTTTTACTACCTGCAGCGAAATTTAGTACTTCCACCTTATTGCTCGAACTGACTGGGAACGTAGGAAAGTGACAAGACATATACTCAAAGCTATGATAGAAAAAAGAATATATATCCAGAGACATTTTCAAAAATTTGTACTCTCATTCATTTTACAGCCTTGCAATAAATCAGTAGGTCAGCTATGTATCAGACACAATGCTAAACGAGTTGAAGCGACGTTTCTTTTGGATAGCATTTACTTTAATTAGACATTGAAGCATCAGAAATTACATGAAAATACAATTATCTTTATCTTACGACCATCAAAAGTAATGGAAAATCTTTCTGAAGTGAACTCAGACCAAAAGGTAGCAACTATGCAAGAACACACGTTATAAAATGCTGTGGAATGTTGCTGAATGACCAAGCAAAGTATGTGCATATGTCAATGATTATTGGAAGTTCTATCAAGCGGAAATTCTTTTGAGTAATTCATGAATCAGTATCTATCGTGACGTCAATTGACGCAATACTCGAACTCGCAACCTTCTGCTTTATTGTATGTTGCTTTATCCATTACGCTGCTGCCACGTTTCGAGAATAATACGTCTATTATGCGCTTCATTAACTTATACATGGAATGTGGTAATATATAGACAGTATTTTCATTACAGAATGTTTTCAAGCAGGATGTATGTAGAAGTTTTGCACGAAGCACATGCTATTGTTCCATTACATAGACTTTCTCGAACACACAAACGACGCTTTTCGGAACTATAACGATCGGATCGATATCACACCTGCATACGGTGATATTTCTCTAAATATATTAACTTGTCAAGTTTCTTCTACACGTATTGAATGTCGAAATATCCTACCACGTCATGTCGATTGATGCTTATTCAGGATGGCCAATCATGATCGATATCAGCTTTATTACCCAAGTATGGACCCGTTATATTGTTAGGTGAGTGTGTAGGGGACAATCAATCTTCCATAAAAGATCCGAAAAAGGTTGATAGAAAGAGTTGGAAGAGTTAGGTCAAGTAGTAAGAAGCGTTGTCTTCGATACCGAGTCTAAATCTGTCCATAGACTCGAGTTTATAAGTAGATATTGCGAGCCTGTGAGTTCTGTAACCCCACCGCTCTTATGTTAGAGATTAGCGACAGTTCTGCATAAGATTTCGAACGGACGCGACCAAAAGCCAATCTTGTCCAGTTTAACCTCATCTGCCATTAAAGTCTCTGTGTTTAAACCAGGATCAGGATTCTAGGAACGCGACACCAAGCAAGGACCTCCGGAGCTGGAGTCACTGTCTTTCGCGGTTCATTACACCAGTTATGCTTCGGTTCTCACAGCGCATGAAGATTGTCAAGATCTCCATACTTACTCGAATTCCGAACTAGTCAAAGTCGTAGGACATAAAAACGCAAAAAGAGTAATCAATAATACTATCTTCTTGAATTCAATTTGTTATCGTACATCTTTATAACTAAACGTTACGTTAACTAAAAGGATTGTCAAGAATGTTTCCACTTTGAAAAGTATTAAAATTTTACATTGTATAAATTACAAATTCAGAATTCATAAAGGAGGTATCCACTTTCAAAATATCGCAACTCCAAAACTGCAACTTACAAGACGAAAGTGAAATTAGCAAGAAGAAGAGGAAGAATTTCGAAGCTTGTCCTAATTATCTAGTCTCGTGTTACTTCAATAATCCCACCAGAAATATTAGTTTCAAAGGGAACCAAACCAATCATACTATTATTCTTTTATGGCCTCTTTGTTAATTTCATCTAACATCTAGTCATAATGTCTTGTAAGTTTAAGTGAAATACTAAGTCTTTCAGAGCTCTGTGATACTAAGGAAGAACGGTGTCTTGAAGGGGTTGATATTACTAAAGATGCGTTTAAGTATGTGAGAATCATATCGGAATATACAAAAATGATGCATACATAGAAGCAAATCTTAATAGGGTTTTGGAAATAAGATAATGTGTGCTTTGACATCTATTCATTCTGAATTACGCCTATTCATTATACCACCCACCTGCTTTCACTTAAGAGCGGGTGTGTATAACATTCCAGGATATTCACTTCTTGTTCAAAATATTGCGATGACATCAGAGAACACGTCTAACTCAGGGACAGAAAGAGAAGGGGGTTACAAAGGGTAGAGAG
>JAGDQP010046840.1:0-15188 GCA_022664845.1 Lepisma saccharinum
TGACAGCTGTGCCACCTTTCAGACCAGGACGATCAGTGCGGATGATGGTGTAGTTCCGAATTTTCCATTTTTGATAAGGTTCAAGATGGCTTTCATTTAGCAAGAGTAAATCAATGTTGTATTCATTAAGAAAATATGTGACTAAATGCTGCTGTGTAGAGACTCCATCGGCATTGAAGAAGGCAATCCGTAAATTTCTTGCAGAAGTTGGTTTATTCAGTGCCATCATCAAGTACTGAAACAATAATGTGCACTATAGTAGTGAGTGTAGTAAGTAAGCCAGAATCAGGCGTTAATTTTGATAGTCCTTGTTCCACACGAGTTAGAATTTTCATGATGTTTAGTCCTTGAAAAAGTGTTTTAAGTTGATTGTAAATTGTTTGAATTGTTGTACCAAATGTAGTTATGTTTGACAAAGTTAGGCCAGTGTCAGAATTTTCTTGAGAATTTTGCTGCTTTTTAACTTTAGGCTTGACAGATGAAGGTTGTTTTTGAGTAGGAGAGAGACTATTGGTGTTGCTTGTAGTTGAAGGCTTGACATTATCTGTAGTAATGTTTTGTTTTGGAGATACTTTTACATTAGCAGAAGCAGTGCTTGCTTTATTGGTAGTACTTGAAGATGTAGCAGTATCAATAGTAGTAGTAGCAGTCGATTTCTCACGTAGAGAACGACGTTGTTCTTTGGCGCGTTTAAACAGTTCACAGCCTCTATAATTAGCTGGATGTTTTCCTCCGCAATTTGCGCAATGAGCAGGAGTGTCTGGCGATTTTTGACATTCAGTGGTGACATGCGGACCGCCACATTTCACACAGACAGGGTCACAGAAGCAAGTTGTCTTAGAGTGACCAATTCTCTGACATGAGTAGCATTGTAAAATGTCTGGAGCACGATAAGATTCAACTAAGACACGATAGCTCAGTAGGTAATCTAGTTTATAAATTTCAGGATTGTCAATACTTTTAGGCAAAGAAACTAGAAACAATGGGTACGGTATTCGTTCCCTTGTTTGTTTGTCCCTACCAGACATTTGAGTAACAGCTATTGCTGGGAATCCTTGATCATGTAAGTCCTGTAGTATGTCTTCCGTAGGAGTATCAATGGGCAGCTTGCGAAGAACAACCTTGAAGGGCCGTTCTTGTTTGCTAATTTCAGTAGAAAATTGGTACTGTTGCTGTTTGCAATAAGCCAGAAGCTTGTCATAGTCACCTCGATTGAGTGCTTGAAAACGGACATAATCTTTTGCATGAGTTATAGTTGGTTTCTGTTGACAGGTTGCAGAGAGAGTTTTGGTAAATTGGAATTTATTTTTAATGCCATATATATACAAAGGTGGTGGCTTGACGAAAGTGACTTGCGTTTTCTCCGGTACAGTGTTTCCATCATTGTCAAGTGGTTGATATCTATTTTTTGTGTCTATCTTGGCTACAGAGTCTTGAACTCTGCGTACTTTGGCTGAGTGACGAGGTTTAGTCCAACCTTCTACTTCCATATCACTGTCAGTTTCACTAGGAGATATAGTATTTGGATTACTACGAGGCTGAGAGGTACGACGTAGTTTGACATTAGCAGTGTTGACGTCAGGAAATTCACGGTCTGAGTTGATGTAATAAGTTGTCTGCATTTGTTCTTCTTGCTGACTATCAGAGGAAGACTCATTGTTCTCACGATTAGCTGTGGAAGATGGACTAGGATTAGATTTGGCGTTAATTTTGCGAACTAAATTGGTGTTTGGAATTATGTAACGGTCAGGATAACGGGTTCTAAAGTTGAAGGTACCTGTCTTAAATATGGGACGTGAGGTTGAAAAGGCATTACCTTTTCGTTGTCGATTGTCGGGTTTACGACCATGGACTTTGGTTGATTTGTTAGTCTTTTGACCTGCAATCATTGCCTGATTTTCACAAATGACAGTAGCATCAGTAACTACAGTGGGAGGGGGGGTTGAGGGGGGGTCTGGTGGGTCCGACATGGCCCGGTCAGCGACTAGGCAGATGCCGGTCAGAGCCGGTGGCCCTTTAAAAAGTTCCCAAATTTTGGCCCTTAAAAAAGCTAATTTAAAGGACTTTGAGTGCGATGGGACGGTAAAGATAGATTTATTACTTTATTTTCGCTTTCTTTGTTTACGTGCTGTTAGCGCTTAGTGGAACCTTTGCTGGAACAACTAACACGAGCTCCGCATGCTTCGGAACCTATTACTCAACTCGGATTTTCAGTACAATTCTGACAAATTTGTAGCCTTGGTGTTGGGTATGCGAATATAATGGCATTACGTGTCGGGCGAATAGGTATACTAAAGTTGAGCTCTGAAAAGCAGGAATTAGATATTTTGAATACAAATAACATGTCTACCATATTTCGTCTTGTATACAGCATTTGAATATTTAAAATTTTCAGACGTTTACGAGTAATAGGTTCCGAAGCATGCGGAGCTAGTGCTAGTTGTACCAGCAAAGGTTCCACTAAAAGCCGACAGAACGTAAACAAAGCAAGCGAAAATAAAGTAAAAAAAAAAATATTTTTACCGTCCCATCGCACTCAAAGTCCTTTAAATTAGCTTTTTTAAGGGCCAAAATTTAGGGACTTTTTTAAGGGCCACCGGGCTCGCACCGCCGCCTGTCTTGGCATTGGCTAAGATATGTCGGTCCCTCCAGAGTCCTCCCCTAGCATTCCTCCTCATGTAGGCGGTACTGCCACAGCCACCTCCAAGTCCCATATAAAGCCTTCCAGACTGCAAAATGCAGCAAATACAGTGTTGGTCGAAAATGACCCAGGAAAGCGTACCCGGAAAGACGCTGCCCCACTTGAGGCTAGCCCTATACAGCAGACAGGTACTGTTTCTTTTCGAAACCGTCATTCTGAATACTACACCATACCCAACACTAACCTAGTTAGACGTGTTCATCATCAGTCCAATCCTTCATTATCCTCCACTCACCTTCAAAAGCCAGATGAAAATTTGTCAGATGACGAACATGAAGAACAAATGCAAGGTGCATATGATATTCACTGTGAAGAACAATTTCCAAATGTTGACGCCGCAAATACAAAATCTATAAACGGGAAACAGCGCACAAATCCAAATGCCATATCTACCAGCGACACTGACAGCGACATGGAAATTGAAGGCTGGACAAAACCACATCACTCGGCAAAAGTCCGAAAGCTACAAAACTCAGTCAATCCCATAGAAACAGCTAATCGCTATCAGCCATTAGATGGAAATGGAACAACTGATAAAGATGCCAAACAATCTGAGAAGACTACCAATAATTCCGTCAGACCACCACCACTGTACATTTATGGAATCAATAATAAATTTCAATTTACTAAAACTCTCACAGCGGTATGCAAAGAAAGACCCACCATAACACATGCAAAAGATTACGTTCGATTCTTAACAAAAAATCGCACTGATTATGAAAAGCTAGTAGTTTACTGCAAACAGCAAAATTATCAATATTCTACGGAATTATCAAAGCAGGAAAGGCCATTCAAAGTAGTATTACGTAAACTTCCAATAGACACGCCACCACAAGACATTTTTGATGATTTGTTTACATTGGATACAACCCTATCGAAGTCACACAGATGTATGGTAAAGATAAACAAACAAAAGAAAGAGTTCCATATCCTCTCTTTCTGGTGTCACTTCCAAAAGGTCCTTTGAACAAAGAACTCTATGAATTAAAATACCTATTGAGCTACAGAGTAGAAGTTGAAATTTACCGTCCACCTCAAATTCTGCAATGTTTTAAATGTCAACGCTTAGGACACTCCAAAAGTACATGCTTTTGTGATCCTGTGTGTGTTAAATGCGGAGCAGCACATAATACCCAAGACTGTAAAAAAACACCAGATACACCAGCTTTCTGTGCAAATTGTCGTGGCGATCATCCGGCCAATTACCGAGGGTGCAAAACATTTAAATACGCGATGGAACAACGACGCTCTCAGCAAACCAAAAATACTACTCTTGTGACAAAGGACAGTTCAGCTCACATCACAAATAAAATAACTTCCAACTCTAGTGACAGCAATACTAAAAAATCAACAAACACAACTCTTAAAGATAATAACTCTACTTCCTTTGCAAATAAAGCTCAAAACAATAACAATAAGCATACTCCTCGATCATCTACTTCAGCACTTTCATCTGAACAAGACACTACAACCTCAAATGATCAATCTGACACAGCTGGAATCACTCTCTCCAATCTAAAGGATTTTGGAAACACCATTGAAACGCTCTATCATACATTCAAGCGACTTTTCCAAGGATTAAACCTCATGAAGATCCTCACTAGAGTACAACAAGGACTCTCAACTCTCCCGCCAAATGCAGGACTATTAGTCACTCTTTCTACTGTAGTACAAATCATCGTATCTATAGTATATGATGGCTCAGAATAGACCCAAACTAACACGTCAACTGCGCATAACATTTTTTAATGCAGACGGGGTTTCCACACAGAGACATTTAATCAAATATTTCCTGCAGGAACATAATATTGACATATTTCTACTCAACGAAAGCCATCTTGAGCCTTACCATCGATGAAAAATACCCAATTATACAATCCTCAGAACAGACCGACCTGGATTAAAAGGTGGAACAGCAATTATTTTTAAAAATTACTTACCAATCGACCAAATTACCTTACCAGCACTACACTCCATAGAAGCTACTGGCGCAAAACTTCAAACACAGGACTCACCAATCATACTAATTGCAGCTTACAAGCCACCGAACACACCTCTTAGCATTCAAGACATCCAACTCATCAGTGCTCTAGGAAATAGAATCTTAATAGCTGGAGATATTAATTCAAAACATTCTTACTGGAATTCGCGAATTTCCAATCAAGTAGGCAAAGCACTATATCAAGCATTACCGCGATTAGATGTAACACCTATAGCTCCTGTAGAACCGACACATTTTCCAAAAAATGGTGGCAGACCAGATGTTCTCGATATGGTACTCATTAAAGGAATAGCAGTACTAGATGGTCCACATGCAAAATCAGCACTTGATTCAGATCATATCCCGGTACTAATGGACATTCAACAACAACATTACTATGAAAATCGTCAGCTACCACCAATTTATCTTACCGACTGGGACCGCTATTGTCAACTCATAGCGCAAAATACTAACACGAAATTACCACTAAATTCTCCAGCTGACATTAGTAAAGGAGTTGACACTATCACTTCAACTATTAAAACTGCACTCAATCAAACAACCACCTCAACCGCACAGCCACACATCAATCCACAATTAAATCCTGAGCATCTACGAACTCATGCCCTGATAGTCTTAAAACGATGGATTCGCAAACGATGGCAGAAAACTAAACATCCCGAGTACAAAGCACTTTTAAATTTTTTAACACGTAAAATTAAATTTCGCATACAAAGACTAGCAGCACAAAGGTGGTCCACAAAATTAGAACAACTCCAAGAACCAAACTATGAATTTTGGAATTTAATCAAGTCCTTTAACAAAACCACTCTGAAAACGATCAATAGACCTTTACATGGAGTAAATGGACTCGTCTATACAACCAATGATAAAGCAGAAGTACTGGCAGAGCACCTGGAAACCCAATTCATGGTTAATGCTGAACCTTATGACGAAGACACCATCACAGAAGTTCATCGTTATCTGAATCACAAAACTTTTGATCAACCTTTTGACCCTGCAACGTTAATTACACCACGTCAAGTACAACATGCTATCAAAAGACTTCACAATCGTAAAGCTGCAGGACCTGATAGAATTTCTCCACAAGCGCTCAAACATCTGCCAAGGAAAATGTTAGTCTTGATCACCCGAATATTTAATGCAATTCTCCAATATGGTTACTTTCCACCTCAATGGAAACTAGCAAGAGTGGCAACCATACCCAAGCCCGGAAAAGATCTACTCTACCCACAAAATTATCGACCAATCAGTTTGCTCTGCACAATTAGTAAAGTCTTCGAACGATTAATTCACATCCGTCTATCCGAACATGTACAAGCTCAAAATTTACTACCTAATCACCAATTTGGCTTCAGAACTAACCACGACACCACTGCACAACTAGTTCGCGTAGTTGAAGAAATCACGCTTCAGTTTAACAACCGAGGCCACACTATTGGTATCTTTTTGGACACCTCAAAAGCATTTGACCGGGTTTGGCACAGCGGATTACTTTATAAATTAAGCACTCAAGGATTCCATGATCAATATCTCCGTTTGCTACAATCCTATCTACAAAATCGCAGCTTCTATGTCAACTACCAAGGTTCAGACTCCACCATTCACCCAATCACAGCAGGAGTTCCTCAAGGATTAGTATTAGCACCGTTACTCTATAATCTATATACCTCAGACATACCGACTCACCTTCATACTAAGCTAGCCACCTTCGCTGATGATACCGCCATCTTTGCATCATCCCGTAATCTCCGATACTCACACCTCTACGCACAGCGTCACTTAAATTCTATTGAAACATGGACCACAAAATGGAGAATGAAATTAAATGCGGAAAAGACAACAGTAGTTCATTTTTCTAAAAGATATACAGGCATCCTACAACCACTCACCCTTTTCGGCATCCAACTTCCATATAGTAATTCAGCAAAATATCTTGGAGTTGAACTTGACCGCACCTTACTCTTTCAGCCACATCTGAAAACAGTTGCCACTAGAGCACTAACCAGATTACTAGCACTCTATCCGATCCTCCATAGTCGAGAACTAACGCTGAACGCAAAATTGAACATTTATATCATGATGATCCGTTCTATCTTAATTTATGCTGCTCCTGCATGGGAACATGCAGCAAAATCTCACCAGCTACAACTACAACCGATTCAAAACCGTGCGGCAAGAATGATAACTGGACACAGTAGAGATACAAGAATTGCTCAACTACATGAAGACCTGTCACTACCATTACTTACCGAAGTCATTGAAATTAATTGTCGTACATTCTGGCATCGTATAACCAACTCACCTCATCCTACCTTACATACAATTGGAACTGCACAACCTCTTCGCCACATCCATCGAATGCCCCATCCCACATAACCCTACTAATAACAACTTCGATTACCTGTCATAAATTCACGATCAATCCTCTTTTTATGGAAGGACTTTTAAACATCTAGCCTCACTGACAATCTTAAACATCTTAACCTCGCTACATAACTCCCCTCCTCCTCCAACCTCGTCAACAATCTAAATAAACATTATTGTAAATAATATATTTAGCAAATCATGACCAACTTCTCACTTTTTACAATCACTGCCTTAGAGAAGCGACAGTTGCTCTCTAATCAATACCGACATTAACATCCATCCCGTCAACTACATATCAATTGGAAGGCATGAGCAAACAATGCTCGAAACTTCACAGCCCACCCCGACATTTACTCTGACTGACTGACTGACTGACTGTTGTTACTTAAGAATCTCATTGAGGGAACTCTGTATGTAACAATGATAATGGAGAAACTTAAGATAGAATGAAGACGTGTCAAGATAGTAGAATAAGCCATACTCAAAATAAGAGAGCAATATTTCAATGTAGGTGAAATGAAAGATTTGAAAAACAAACTGAGAGATGAAAGACTATGAGGCTCGGTAAACCTGTACAGAAAACCAAGTAGTTTAATAGCACTGTTTATAGTGGTCCTGGTATGTTCAGCAAAGGTTGGTTTTTCATTGAAACTTAGGCCCAAATCTTTTTGAAGACTTAGTAGCTTAATGGGGATATTGTCAATAAAGTATGTGGACACAAGTTTGTTCTTTTTCAATAACATTGTAAGAGTGGAGTACTTTAAACAGCATTTTGAAATCATCTGCAAACAGAATATTATTCGAAAGTAAAGTGAGACAAGGTCATCAAAGTATAAAACAAAAACTAGTCGACCCATAACACTTCTTTGTGGTACACCGGATAACACAGAAACATATTTGGAAGAGGAATCAGGAAGAACCACACGCTGTTCACGATTAAATAGATAGTCTGGGAGTAACGAAAGTAATTTACCATGAACATGAAACCTGTTCGATAATTTATAGATAAACATATTGGTATTTCTTTTGTCGAAGGCTTTAGAAAAGTCCAAGTATCCCACATCCAGTTGGGAGTTATCTGAAATATATTTTGTTCATTAAATGAATTACAACATACGTAGTATGCACCTAGAAATGAATGAAAATATAAATTTCCTTACGTTTAGAATTGTGCACAAGGATGAACTAATGACTTAAGATTGAAAGCATGATGTTTGGGAATAGCAATAAATAGCAAACAATATGGCTGATTCTATGTTGTATCGCGGTCGGGCTTCAGAACAATAACTTTTGCTGTGTAATAGGCTGATGATAATGTTCCATGAAAATTACACCTATCAGTGGCCACTACCTATTGCTTTACATATCTAGAGAGATAGACACCAGATAGGAAGTAATCTGGTGAAACAGTTGAATGCGAACATGGAAACACTATATCGCAGTACTGTGGCCAGACGACTACACGAAAGGGAACTATTTGCTAAGGAGACGTTACCGCATTAAGAGGTATTACGATTGAAAGGCATACAAAGCTCCAGATATTGGAAGGGAGAGTCTACCAATACCAGTTAGCGCCAAACTAATAAACCATTCCTTCCCAATGTTTGTCTGAGTCAAAGTGCCATTAACCTGGAGTTGTTGCTTATAGAAGAAATGCCACACTTAAAAGTACTGTGAGCTATTTAAAGGTGGAAATGTTCAGTTTATGGATTGGCCTGCACCACTACCAGATCAAAATCCAATTGAGCACTTATCGCGCGCTGTACGAAGACGCATTACGGAAAGCTAACATTTCCCGAAAATTGTCCACCGGTTGATGACGGCTTTGACTTAATGGAAAATATTAACATACCATGAAAATCATGTCCAGTGTCGAGAACCTACTCTTCTCTTTGGACAGAGGTGCACTTCATCTGGAAAGAATGATATTATGGTTGGCTGTGTACCAAAACGTGTTGTTTAAAAAGTTTTCTGTAATCTTAATTTAAAAAAAAACGAAAACAAGTCAAGTTGGTTAAATGCCTCAAGCACATTGTTTCTAAACCAATAAACACTCCACGGTTTGTGTACTTTGGAATTACAGAAATAACAGTTAACGTAGCTATCACGTTACCCAACTTAGTTCAATAATTGAGAGCAGTGAGAGTGTAATGTTTTATCCTCATTATTGAGATAAAAATGAAATGGATTTCTTGTATTAACGTTTATCATCTATGTCTGTATAAACAAGTGAGAAACTTGAAACGTATTCAAACGCATCAAGAAGATAATATATTCGTTATGAAGTACTCGTGCAATAATTAGTATGCTAAAGAATATGACAAAAACTATTCCTGTTGGGCATTGTTCTGAGAGAAAAATTCCATTGAAATTGTAATAATTTACAATTGCTCTGCTACTAGTGTCACAAACCGACGACTGTAAGTTATTTACTTGCTTTTAAAATTGATCTTTATCCTGACATCTACACCTCATAAGATTGAATTTTCAAAACAGAATATTTAAAAAAAATGTTTGGAAAGGAGAGGAAATACATGTGGAAAATTTGCTTCAGTGTAAGAATATAATGTCAGTATTCTTTGTATGTGTTCTTTAATGAAGAGAAGTGGCTAATCATTATCTTGAACTGAATGTCTAAGAAGCGTAGATAATACTTCACATAGCTGTATTCCTAAATAAAAATAAGTTCACGTGATTTTCTGTAATTGCCATGATGTCATAAACTTTCAGTCTTAGCATTCTAGCACATGGATGTAAAACTAATTTAATACAAGGGAGAAAACCATCAATGTCATCAGCTTCTTGTCGTAGAATTTCCGTACATGAATTTAATTACTGATTTAATCAATGGACCTCAAAAAACGCAATGGAGGAATCGCCAAGAAAAATCTCTTGACATCTTCAACTTCTGGATTTGAAAGTGCAACAGGACGGAGAAGTAACATTCCACGCCAGAGGTTCACACTTCCTTGC
The DNA here is from genome assembly GCA_022664845.1 of Lepisma saccharinum. Taxonomy (NCBI): domain Eukaryota; kingdom Metazoa; phylum Arthropoda; class Insecta; order Zygentoma; family Lepismatidae; genus Lepisma; species Lepisma saccharinum. Next base: position 10,047 of record JAGDQP010046840.1, read on the forward strand.
CAGCTAGAGCAAATTGCAAAATGTCCTGAAACTTTGATAAAATTCAACCCTCTGACAGGTACAAAGTAAATCAAATATTGACAAAAGTAGCGAAAGGTAGAGTAGGCCCAAAATCTTAAATATTTCAAAGACGGTAATAGATATCGAAAAACAGCTATGGACTTCGGTCAACGTTTTTTCAAATTTTATTAAATTTATTGGATAAATGTACTATATGTGAAAATTAACAAGTGTAATATTAGATTCTGACGATTAATTCGTTCACACGAACAATGTTGTAAATTACATGCTTGTCGAGATTGATGTAATGATATGTTTTGGGCATCAATAATGGCATTAAATTTAGGTTCTCTCAAGTTATGAGAGTTCTTTCTGTACTATGAAATGTCTATTGGAAGGAAAACGTTGTAACAGACAACAATATGACCAATCGCTTCTTTCTCCTGTAAAATTTGAATTTGTTAATTACAACGTTGTTGGAGTAAGTTGCTCTATTTTTGCAGCCAAATTTCTTACTAGGGTTGCTAACTCCAAATTGTTTTAAAACCGGACATTTCCATTTATTTCAGTTTGGAAATCGGACGTGTAACAGTTGCTTGGCGGAAGGATACTGTCTCTTAATTTTATTACAAAGGCAATACATTCGCCATAGTGACACAAAGAAAGTAACTCGCAAAATAGATATCACTTCTTTCGTGAGTAGAATTCTTGCGTCACTCTTCCTTTTACCCCAAACGGAGTTTTGTACTGATATCACTTATTTTGTAAGCCTGCCTATAAAAAAAGATTTAAAAAATACAGTAATTTGAATTGAAAGCTTATTTTTTTTTAAAAAAAAAAGAAAATATTGTGTTCCTCAGGGAGCTTCCGAACTTACACAATTTTCTTTTTTTTAAACAAACACTCGACCGGGATTTGAACCCGCGAACTCACGCGGGGAGTCAAGAACGCTAATTATTAGGCTACCGAGGCTTCGCGCTTGCACTGATGGAAACAGATATAAATTGGAAACGGACGGTGGTCTACAAGAACTCCGGTCTTGTAACAAAGAAAAGTATTTCCTGCTTCTAAACGTGATTTATAGCATTCTGAGCATATTGCAACAAGTCAGTAAATGTTGAATGATTTTGTTGAAGACTATAAAGCACAATTTGTTTCGATTAAGGGACGAGGTGGATAACCGATAATGTGTAGCATTTTTTTCTCATAGCAACAAGGGGCAGGATGCAATCCCGCGCAAAACATGCACTTATATACTTGACAGAAAGTACATTTTAAATTACTTACCATGGCAACGTGGAGGTTAGATAAAATTAGATACGGTCATGTATCTTTACATTTTTCTCCTTTACGTCATGCCCAGATGAGTGGAGCAGCGGCGGAGAGTGTTCTCTGTACGGGCTCGTATTTAAAAAGTGGTACGTGTCACTATGGCGGAAGGATACAAGATCGATTTTGCTCCATATCTCGAAAACTGTAACTCCTGTCAAAAAATGGGGGCCCGCAATGGACCCCTAAAACCCTCCGATACCACCCATTTGAGGCTAAAACAAAAAGACACACAGAATAACGGACATACCTTTCTATAATTTGTGAAAATGTTGTAATTCGGTTAAAAAAAGCCGTAACTTTTGAACCGTTCCACCGATTTTAAGGTATGATGCACCGTTTGAAACGTATTGAAGCGTAAAATAATATTCAGTAAGTTTCGGCCGCCTATATGGTCTGGGGTCAGTGCTATCCTACAAAATGTGAAATTATGATATTTTTTTCAAAGCGCCCTAGGGGGTCCCAAGTAGATCCTACCGACCCAAATTTTTCCTGTTTCTTAGTATTGGAAAGAGCTTTCAAATGTAAGTTCAAGCATCAAAATCGGACTTATACTTCGGTAGATCCGAAACTAACTGTATACTATCTGAGTGCCGCTAACAGTGTCCTTTGCCAGCGTCACTCGAAGAACTACCGTTCCTCATGATACTTTTAGAGAAACATTTAAAAAAAAACTGTTTTTAGGCTTTTATTTACATATTGAATTTGCCTTGTAAAACGCATTAGATATTACGACTTTATTTTCAGTGGTAAATTTCATATTAATTTTAAAATTTTAAAGTTGATGTATTTTTTTATTTTGAAGTCGATGTAGTTTTTAATAATAAAACACAACTTTTAAGCCAAAGCTAAATGTTCTCTATACTTTTTCTTGGAATGACCCTGATACCACAAGCAAATAAGGGGATATGTCCATTAGATCGCCATAACATTTTTCCATTATTCCGAGCTTTAACTTAAGAAAATATGATCACCGTATGACTAGTGTCAATTCGATATGTATTATGTCTGCAAAAATTAATTATAATTAAACATATAAAAAATTATATACACAAGATGAATATTAACTATTGTGATAAGCAGATGTAATTTTTAAAGTGAGAAACAAATGTAATTAGTGTTGGAAGGAAAGTTCAGAAAGATATTTTCGGTCCAAACTACAATAGTTAGAAATAAAATCCATTCTTATAAAGTATTCCATTCCAGGAAAAATTACACCACAACATTTAAGAAGTAATCTATATATTTAAAAAGTTTGCTAAAAAAAGGCTTTGATCAGTACGTTTTCTGCCGTTCTACTTGACTGATTCTGATAACTATTTTTCTAGAATACCCCAATTAATATGTAAATGAGCCATCAATAAACCGCATTCCTCTCCGTCAAGTCTGAACTGAAGGAGAAGTGTTTGAGTGTTCTCCCATATGTATTCCTTATAGGAATTATTTATCATATTTCTCACAAACTTTGTCCAGTCCGTCCGGCCATTCTACTGGACCGATTTTGATAATTCTTTTGTTTTTTTAAATATCAGGCTTAATACGTAGATGAGCCATCAATAAACCGCATTCCTCTACGTCAAGTCTCAACTGAAGAAGAAGTGTTTGAGTGTTCTCCGTTTGTCCAATCCGTCCGGCCGTTCTACTGGACCGATTTTCATCATTCTGTTAACACGTAGATAAGCCATCAAGAAACCGTATTTCTCTCGGTCAAGTCTGAACTGAAGGAGAAGTGTTTGAGTGTTCTCAGTATTTATATATTTAAAAAAGGCTTTGTCGAGTCCGTCCTGCCATTCTACTTGACCGATGTTGATCATTATTTTTCTAAAACATATTGCTTAACACGTAGATTATCCATCAATAAACCGCATTCCTATCAGTCAAATCTCAACTGAAGAAGAAGTGTTTGAGTGTTCTGCTCTATGTATTCTTCATAGGGAATAGTTATCATATTTCTCACAAACGCCTTGACTGATTGGAATGATTTTTCGAACATGATCAAATATCTCCGAACATGTCGGACCCGTCTCCGATGCTATCATATCATTCGCCATCTTGGATTGAAAGTGGCCGCCCAAAAACCATTTTACACACCGTTTGAGCTAGAGATATGAAATTTGATATAAAGGTGTATTATGAAGAGTAGTGTAAGAAATTATTACAAAATTTTAAAAAGTCGCCATCTTGCATTCAAAATGGCCGCCCAAATACCATTTTCCGCACTGTTTGAGCTAGAGATACGAAATTTTGCATAAAGTATTATTATCAAGAGCAGTTCAAAAATATTACATTTTGAAAAAGTCACCATCTTTTATTCAAAATGGCCACCCAAAAATCATTTTCCACACCGTTCAAGCTAGAGAAATGAAATTTCTTACGGAGGTGTACCATCACTAGTAGGTCACGATAATATAAGAAAATGTTAATTAAGTCGTCATCTTAATCCAAAATGGTAGCCCCAAAAACATTTTCCGAACTACTGAAACTAGAGAAACGCAATATGTTATGAAGGTGCATCAAGAGTAGTATACAATAAATGGGGCAAAACTCTCCTATCGGGCGCAGCCTTAGGGGTGTATGTTGGCAGATCTGCACCATGGGATCGCAGCCCCCCAATAGTTTGGTTATCATAAAGGGTCCGCTTCTCCCAAAATTTTCCAAGTTAGAGGTGCAGCCTGCCACGGGGAAGCGAGTATTGGTGACAGTCCCGATAATTGTTGCCAACATATTTTATTCAACAATAGCCAATGGTTTTAAAAGGTATATATGTAGTCATTTTTTTAAAAAAAGAAAAACTTCTAAAAGAGAGCTTTGTCTAGTCAATCTTTGGTTCCGCTGGACCGATTTTGATCATTCTTTTTAAAACATCCGGCTTAACACGTAGATGAGCCATAAATAAACCGCATTCCTCTCAGTCAAGTCTCAACTGAAAAAGTGTTTGAGTATTCTCCCTATGTATTCCTTATGGGGAATATTTATGATATTTCTCACAAACGGTTTAGCCGATTGCAACGATTTTTCGTACATGATTAGATATTGGACCCGTCTCGGATGCCAGCATATCATTCGCTATTTTGGATTCAAAATAGCTGCCCTAAAACCATTCTCCACATCGTCTGAGCTAGATTAGCATAAAGATGTATTATGAAGAGCAGTTTTAAAATATTACAACATTTTGAAAAAAGTCGCCATCTTGGATTCAAAATAGTCGCCCAAAACCATTTTGCACACCGTTCGAGCTAGAGAAATGAAATGTGGTATGAAGGTGTACGAGTACCATCACGAGTAGGTCACGATAATGTAAAAATATGTTAATTAAGTCGCCATCTTAATCCAAAATGAAACTAGAGAAACGAAATTTGTTAGGAAGGTGTACCATCACGTATACTGTAGTTTACAATAAATGGGGGAAAAAATCCATATCGGGCGCAGTCATCGGAAGGAATGGGGCCAAATCTGCACCATGGGGTTGAATCTCCCAAGTTAGGGGGGGTAGCCTGCCACGGAAGCGAGTATTGATGACGGTCACAATGATTGTTGGGAACATATTTCATTCACCCCGCACAAATGGTTTCAAAAAGTATAAATGGAGTCATCTATATTTAAAATAGTTTCAAAAAATGAAAATATGGGAGCTAATATAAATAGCTTATGTACCAGGGTGAAGTTGTATCCATATCCATATTCAAAACGGTATTGAAAAGTTTTCAATATTTTAAACGAATTACAAAGGCATAAATAAGTAAAATAAAAATTGCCGAATGTAGAGCACAAAACAAAGAATTAAACGCAAAACAAATTTCCTGCATCAGGGTA